>JAEQML010069547.1:0-17399 GCA_016904865.1 Pissodes strobi | reverse complement strand
AATTCACTAAAATAAGTCGAGACAAAGTGAAACTAACTGAAAGTTGACTCGGCGACTAACCCATACTACCCAAATCTATTAAAATGGGTTATAGCATATCGGAACCTGATCAAAAGACTAAAATAAGTTGACTAAGTGAAACTAACAGAAAGTTGATTAGACGATTAACCAAAACTAAACAAATGTATAAAAATTGATTATAAAAACGTATCAAAACCGGCTCATATAAATAAAATGAGTTGAAACTTGAGAAATATTTACTTCAATCACGTGTTCTGTGCTACTCGCTACGCGCGCGTCAGTATCCCATATTAAGCAAACATAATCGAAACTAACTTTAATCAATCAAATAAGCGCATTGAGACGGAGGCGCTATACGCTTCACCAGCCCTGCCTAACACTAAACTAAAATTAACCCCAAGTAACAAATATAACCAAAAAAATAAAAATGAAACATGTCACCGACGGGATTCGAACCCGGGCCGTAGTATCACAAGGACAAAAGCTGATCCCGAAACGTAACTGCGCATGATTGCAAATAGTTATACCGCAGACGCTAGACGCTTGTATAGAAACTCAAGGAATATAAGGAAACAAAATACCTATAGTCAGCAAGAGAAATAATCATGCTCCTCAAATCCCCTTTTCGATATTTTATATAGAGCAATGAATAATATCAATTCTTATCAGCTTAAAAGCCAGTGTGACATTTTTAATATAAGTATAATTAGTTTTAGGAAATTAGTAGTAGACTTTTGTTAGAGCTTCTTTTTTTTTCTCTTAAAAGGAGTATCTTTCCTACTCTGTAATCGGATCCATGTATCTGTAGAGTTTGTAACTAAATAAATAAATAAATAAAATATCATTATCGCTTTGCCTCGCTTTAATAAGTTATCTAAAATAATAATTTCAGGAATAATATATATTATATAGATATTTATTTTAAATTCAGCACAACACAACTATTGACTAACATAAAATTGTCAAACTGAGAAATGTACCATTTTAATTTAAAATCATTTAGAATTAAAGAATAAATCTGACAACACAGCGTTGTCTACAAACCTCTCAAGCGCTGTCTGCGTTATTTCAATAAAAACAAAACAATACATTGAAAGTCGACCGAGAAAAGTAGTCGCAAATTTGTACACAAGTTTTTAATGATTTTTTATTAAAAAAAGTCACGAGTAGCAGAGTATATGTGATAAAAGTGACTAATTCGTTAGCGAGTTTCAACTTATTTTACTTTTTTGAGCCGGTTCCGGTACATTATAATCAATTTTAATGGATTTGGTTAGTTTTGGTTAGTCGTCTAATCAAATTTCAGTTAGTTTCACTTAGACTCAACTTATTTTAGTCATTTGAGTCGGTTCCTATACGTTATAATCAACTTGAATAGATTTGGTTAGTTGTCTAATCAACTTTCGGTTAATTTCACTTAGTCTCAACTTATTTTAGTCATTTGAGTCGGTTCCGATACGTTATAATCAATTTTAATAGATTTGGTTAGTTTGGGCTAGTCTCAACTTATTTTAGCCATTTGATGCGGTTTCGATACGCTAGAACCAATTTTAATAGATTTGGTTACTTTGGGTTAGTCGCCGAATCAACTTTCAGTTAGTTTCACTTAGTCTCGTCTTATTATAGACATTTGAACTTTCGATACATTATAATCAATTTTAATACATTTAGTTAGTCGTCTAATCAACATTCGGTTACTTTGTCTCAACTTATTTTAGTCATTTGATCAGGTTTCGATATGCTCTAACCAAGTTTATTAGATCTGGTTAGTTTGGGTTAGTCGCCGAATCAACTTTCAGTTAGTTTCACTTTGTCTCAACTTATTCTAGTCATTTGAGTCGGTTCCGATCGTTATAATCAATTTTAATAGATTTGGTTATTTTGGGTTAGTCATCGAATCAACTTCCGGTTAGTTTCATTTAATCTCAACTTATTTTAGACATCTGAATCGGTTCCGATACGATATAATAAATTTAAATACATTTGGTTAGATGGTTAGTTTTAGTTAGTCGTGTAATGAACTTATTTTAATCATTTGAACCGGTTCCGATATGTTATAATCTAAGATTTGATTAGTTTGAATGAGTCGCCGAATCAGCTTTCGGTTAGTTTCACTTAGTCTCAACTCGCTTTAGTCATTTGAAGCAGTTCCGATGCATCATAATCAATTTTAATAGATTTGGGTTAGTCGTCCAATCAACTTTCGGTTAGTTTCACTTCGTCTCATAAAAATTGATTAATTCTTTACCGATTCCATTAAAGAGAAAGAGGGAAAGAGAGAGTCATATGCTTTATCTCTCTTGCGAGACGAAAATTCCAAAACGTGTCATTACATGCATGGCTTTGAGAAATCACTTTCATGAATCCAAAGTATATCAAAATAGCGTAAAATTTGTGAATTTCTAATATTTACCTTCACCCAAATTATGTATATAAGTTGAATTATATATGAGTATAAGTGAGTTTAATCGCTGTTTTAACCACTAATTAAGAATAAAAAAAACCTAGATGGAAAACACTTTTAATGCTTGGGTTAAGTTATGGGTGTGGCACAGGTTAGTTGGTGTTTTCATTTCATTTTTTTTTAAAGACGACATCCACTGTGACAACGCATTTTTGTCATATTAATAACAAAATGTAATAAAATCTCGATACCTATTGACTGCCGAAAATATCAAGTTAAAATTATTCCATTGTCGCTATTTTCCTGTTATATTTTGTAACTTGTGTTCGTAATTAAACAATACAAGTTGTACCTACTGGTATTTTTATCCATATCGTAGATAATATTTCGTTTATTTTTTACTTATTTATTATAATACTAAGTAACTATTACATTAATGAGCTATAAATGAGACAGAGAATGTCAATAGTTGTTCATAACAAATAATCCAAACATTAATACGTAATCATATTCATATCATTTATTCCTAATAGAACGCTCCCCGTATAAAAATAATCGAGCGGCAGTTCATATTGATCGTACACCGTAGCTACACCCATTCGTTTACTGTACAGTGGCCGAGTGTGTTCAAGGTCAACGGCAGTATTTTCCACGGCTTGCTGGAGTGAGCGGACTTATTAGAATATCTATAGATGGTGCCCTCAATATCCATCAAATGGAATAACCAACATTTAGTACATATAATCAAGATAAGTTCCTATACCTTGAGACGGAAATAATAGTCAGTGACGTCAGTCACTCGTTCGAAAACAGACCAACGTGAGCGGCTTAAAGTAATATTTAATATTTAACAATAAATCTGGTATGAAACGCTCGCAAAATGCCGCTTATTCTAAATGCGGACACAGAGTTCCGGCACAAAACGTGCACCGCTGCCAAATTCATTGTGGCCCGTATACGCGCGTTACGCGGAGCATTTGAAGCAGCTGTACTTTAACAGAGGTTCGCGATCGACGGTCGTAAATATACTGATATTTTACGACCGTCGGGCGGAGGTCGCAACGTTGCAACAGTAAACGAGCATGTACCCTGTGAGAGATCTGTTGCATAGTCGCGCTTGCGGGTTTATGTTATCGTTTTGTTTTAACATTGAAAATGTTTCTGCTTTCCTAAATACGCCTCAAATTGTGAAAAAATGCATGCTACATTTGCCACATTCATGACGTCGTACCCGTGAGAGATCGTGTTAGCTTGTTTATTTAAACTTAAATTCATTGTAACGTATCGGAATCAGTTCAAATTACTAAAATAAATTGGAACTAACTGAAACTAACCGAAAGTGTATTGAACGACTATCCAAAACTAATGAAAAGCACCAAAACAGGCTAAAACGTATCGAAATAGATTTAAAATATTGAAGTGAGTTAAAACTAACCCAAATTAACCGAATTTTAGTGACTAATCAAAACTAACCAAAAACATTAAAATTGCTTATAACGTATCGGAACCGGTTCAAATTACTAAAATAAAATGGAACTAATTGGAAGTAATCGAAAAACGATTGAAAATACCCAAAAATAACTAAAAGCACCAAAACGGGCTAAAACATATCGAAATAGATTAAAAAGATTGAAGTAAGTTAAAACTTACCCAAATTAACCGAATTTAGGTGACTAACCAAAACTAACCAAAAGCATTATAATTGCTTATGATATCGAAAGGTGATTGAATGTCTAATCAAAACTAACCAAAAGTAACTAAGAGCACCAAAACGGGTAAAACATATCGAAATAGATTAAAAATATTGAAATAAGTTAAAATTAACCCAAATTAACCGAATTTTGACGACTAACTAAAACTAACCAAACCATTAAAATTGCTTATAACGTACCGGAACCGGTTCAAATGGCTAAGATATATTAAAACTAACTGAACTTTACTGAGACTTGACTGAACGACTAACCAATAGTAGGTAACTAAAAGCATCAAAACGGGCTAAAAATCGAAATAGATTTTAAATATTGAACTAAGTTAAAACTAACTTAAATTAACCGAATTTTGGTGACTAACCAAAAACCCTAAAATTGGTTATAGTGTAACGGAACTGGTCCAAATGATTAAAATAAATTAAAATTAACTGAAATTAACCGAAAGTTGATTGAACGACTAACCAAAATGGACCAAAAGTAACCAAAGCCATCAAAAGGGGCTAAAACAAGTTGAAACTAACAATTAACCGAATTTTGGCGACTAACTAAAGTTAACCAAAAACATCAAAATTGGATATGACGTATCGAATCCAGTTCAAATGACAAAAATAAATTAAAACTAACTAAACTTAACCAAAAGATGTTGAACCAAAACTAATCAAGAGTAACCAATATGGACTAAGACGTATCGGAACAAATTAAGAATAAAATAAGTAACTAACCCAAATTAACCGAATTTTTGCGACGACCTACATTATTAATCAAAAACGTTTAAATTGTTTTAACGTATCGGAACCGGTTCAAATGGCTCAAATAAATTGAAAGTTACTGAAAGTAACCGAAAATTGATTGAATAACCAACCAAAGCTAACCAAAAGTAACTAAAAGCACTAAAACGGGCTAAAACGTACCTAAAAAATTAAAAATATTGAAGGAAACTAATTCAAATTAACCTTATTTTGGTGACTAACCAAAAATACTAAAATTGGTTATAACGTTTTGAACCCGGTTCAAATAACTAAAGTAAATTAAAACTAACTGAAATTAGCCGAAAGTGAACGACTAACCAAAAGTAACCAAAAGCGCCAAAATAGGCTAAAACATATCAGAACGGATTAAAAATATTAAGCTTATAAGGTGAAATGAACTTGAATTAACCGAATTTTGCCGATTAACTAAAATTAACCATAACGTATCGGAACCTGTTCAAATTACTAAAATAATTTAAAACTAACTAAAGCTAACCGAAACCTGATTGAATGACTAACGAAAACTAATCACAAGTAACCAAAAGCACCAAAACGGGCTAAACCGTATCGGAATAGATTGCAAAAATTAAAGTAAGTTAAAACTAATCAAAACGAAAAGATTAAATTTGATTATAACGTATCGGAGTCAGTTCAAATGACTAAAAAAAATTGAGCGAGTCTAGTAGTATTCGAGACACTGATGTGTAAACATATCCTCTAACGACATCGGTTGTAAAAAAACGACAGCAGCACGTTGTGTTCCCGAGCGGTCACCCATCCATGCACTATCCCCACCCGTCGTTGCTTAACTTCGTGATCGGACGAGAACTGGCATTTTTAACATGCTATGGCCATTGTTGCGTTTTACCTTGGTCATAGGATAAAAAATAGGTTTAATAACCAAGTTAAAAATAATAAAAAATCAACGCGAACGAAGCTTAGGATAAAAGCTAAAAGTGTCCTATGTTCTTTACTATACTCTTGAAAATATTTGTACAAAATTTCATGATGATCGGAACAGTTTATGCGTGAAAGCTTAAGAAACAAACAAACAAACACATTCGCATCTGTAATATTAGTTAGGATTATTTTATAATACTTACTGGCAGCTTCGGAGTGGATTATTTCACTGCACAAATTCGACACGATAATCTAATGCCATCAGGAATAACATCAATATATGGACACAGCTTATTTACCTAGTAATCTTGGGCCGACATCCTTATATTTGGGAAAGTCAATAACCAAATTTTGCAAATTTTAGAAGATGGCTATGACTCAATATTGTTTTAAACGTCTGGACATCTGAATAATACTTTTGACAGTTCGTTTAATTTAAAATAATAATATGCTCTTTTATCATCTAAAATCCGTTGAAAAACGATTTTAATGACAAAATTATATAAAAACCTGAAAATTCGGACTTTTTAGGACGATAGCCGTGGCTTCTGACGAATTTGTCGTGGATTTTGAAGCGAAAATTCATTTTAAATTCAACCGTCTATTAAAAATAAGCTGTGCTATGGATCCAACTACACTGCGAATATAATAACAATTTTGGCTGTTCGTTTAATTTAAAATATGCTTTTTTATCATCTAAAATCCATTTAAAATTATTTTAAATGGCAAATTGGATATAATACCGCCCTAGCGGCTAGAATCGGTTTACACATTTTCGTCCCATTTGCCGAGATTTGCCCTTATACTGCCGCGTAAGATGTGTACACATCAATAAGTTGGAACTAACGGAAAGTTGTTTGAACGACTAACCAAAAGTGACTAGAAATAGCCAAAACGGGCTAAACAGAATCAGAACAGGTTAAAAATATTACAGTAACGTTATGGCAATAGTCAAAAGCGGTCTTATCGTGCGGATCCAAAGGTCACATTTTTATTTATTATTTATTTATTTTTTATTTATTATTATTTTTCATTAAATTTCATTACTTTGACAGATTTTACACGCAAAATCTGCCACCAATGAAGTTTTTACTGAAAATTGTGACCTTTGGACCCGCACGATAATATCGCTTTTGACTATAATTATATTATATTAATAGATTTTCCTATCTAAAAGTAAAGGGTAATTTTTTCGGTTTTCATATCTGCACATTTTTGATGTGTAAACATCTTACGCGGCAGTATGAGGGTAAATCTCGGTAAATGGGGCGAAAATGTGTAAACCGATTGTGACATTATAAGCCGGTGAAAGATTTTTATACAATTTGGCCATTTAAATCGGTTTTAAACGAATTTTAGATGATATAAAAGCATATTTTAAATTAAACGAACCGTCAAAGATATTATTCAGATGCCCAGACTTTTAAAACAATATTCAGTCATGGCCCTCTTCTATAATTTTCCATCTATAAGTTTGTTTTTTTAATGGACGGTTGAATTTAAAATGAATTTTCGCTTCAAAATCCACGACAAATTCGTCCGAAGGCACGGCTATCGTCCTAAAAAAGTCCGAATTTTGTGATTTTTATACAATTGTGTCATTTAAAATCGTTTTAAAACGGATTTTAAATGATAAAAAAGCATATTAATATGTTAAATTAAACGAACTGTCAAAAGTATTATTCAGATGTCCAGACGTTTAAAACAATATTGCGTCATAGCCCTCTTCTAAAATTTGCAAAATTTGGTTATTGACCTTCCCAAATCAAAGGATGTCGGCCCAAGATGAGTAGCTGGGAAAAGAACAAGCTTTGTAGATTTTCGTGTCGAAAGTATGCAGTGAATTAATCCACAGTAGAGTGCTTTAGGCGGCCTCAATTCTCCCCCTCCAACTTTTTGCCCCCTCACCCCCCTCCGGTGACTTTGAGATAAACCCCGCCCACTTGGTCTTAAGTGTATTCGACCTTGAACGACATTGACCTAATTTCACCTTGAATGTCCTTGTCATTTTACCTTGAATGTCCTAGAGTTTTTGTTGAAGGTCGCGCATATGACCTTAGGATTGCTCCAAGCATGTAAGACCTTGAAGGTCCTTGGGACTGTTTTGTGGTGTCTTTTACCTTGAATGACATTGAGGTAATTTGATCTTGAATGCCCTTGAGTTTTTGATGTGTAAACTTCTTACGCGGCGGTATGAGGGTAAATCTCGGCAAATGGAAAGTAAATGTGTAAACGGATTCTAGCCGCTAGGACAGTACTATATACAATTTTGCCATTTAAAATCGTTTCAAACGGATTTTAGACGATAAAAAAGCATATTATTATTGTAATTTATACGAACTGTCAAAAGTATTATTCAGATGCCCAGACGCTTAAAGCGGTAAAATTTGAAAAAGCTGGTTATTGATTGTCCCAAATCAAAGGATGTCGGCCCAAGATTATAAGGTAAATATCCTGTGTTCATATGTTGATGTTATTCCTGGTGGCATTAGATTTTCGTATCGAATTTGTGCAGTGAATTAATCCGCTCCGAAGCTGCCAGTACGTATTATTAAAAAATCCTAACTAATATTATAAATGCGAATGTTTTTGTTTTTATTCTATGAACATGCTAAAATGTACAGGTAAGGACCATAGCACGTCGAACAGCTTTTTAAGATCCTTTACACAAATAATGCACTATGTAAAAATCGACCTCTCCTATTGGTTGATCCATCTCGTATTACAATATGTCTTCGTGATGCAAACGATTTCTGTCAAGAGGTCTCTTGGTGTAGATGTTTAGACAACTGGGTCTCACCTGGACGGCCCGGGTTCAAACCCCGTTGCTTTTTTTATTATTCTTTTTAAGATTATGTTTCTAAACAGTTTTTCCTTGATTCTGGGTATGTCTTGGGATAGTTTGGGTTAGCACCTGGTTAGTTTCCTTTCCTTGAGCCCCCGTAGCGAGTGAAGCGAGCAGAAGGCCATGCGGATCGGCCAATAGGAAAGGCCGATTTTTATATAGTGCACTATTTGTGTAAAGGATCTTATAATGCCGTTTAAAATGCCAGCTCTCGTTCGATCGCTGAAGTTAAGCAACGTCGGGCGTGATTAGTACTTGGATGGGTTACCGCTTGGGAACCTCCGATAACGAGTAGTAAACTTAAAGTTTTATTGATGTTTGATGTAAACTTTCGATGCAACTTTCAATATAGTATTTTATGATAAGAAAAACCCCTTATCATCCATGACTCTTTTTTTCCTAGCCTTAATGAATATGTTACTATTTGTTTGTAGTACAGTTTTGTTGCTTATTACTAGATTTAGGAATAATTTTGAATATACGTTTTTTTGCATATTTTAGACTAAAATGATGCATATTTATGTGCATAAACTTTATTTTTTTAAGTGGATATTTGCCTAAGTTTACTTATTACTATTCCATTATATAGTTATTATAACATATTAATTTACAAAGCAATTGTATCCGCCGCTGGAATTTCCTTCTCTCTTCCCTTACCCCTCGAGGCGCGCCTTAAAACTAAAAATGAGTCACTGACTATTATTTCCGACTTGAACTATAGACGGATACTGACACGTCAATACACTAGACTCGACGATAAGATTGCGCATGTCTTTTCGTTTGAGATATTTAAACTGTTTATAACTCTTTGTCACCGTCCATGACAAAGCTATCAAAAGTTATTTTGTGATTTTATGATTAGCTTTGGTTTTTGATTTAGATAGGTAGTTATTACAGCTTAGCTTGATTTCACTAAAATATCTACATTTTTAGGAGCAGTACCCGTGGGTGGAGGAGAACCCATATATGTGGGCATATGGTCATGGTTTATTATAAACAATAACCAAAACTTATAAACAGTTCAAATACCTCAAAGGAAAAGACATGCGCATTCTTATCGCCCAGTCGAGTGTAAATTCATTAAGTTTTTGTCAAAAGGATGCAGAAGTTTTGATTTTCGGTTTTATTGGAAAAATTAAACCAAATCATATTCATGACATGGCGAAGAATACATAAATAAGTAACTTTCCTCGGAATATGAATTGAATTTTAAATAAAGTTATAGCAAAATTTTAAAAGCAACTAATACTCATGTATTTCTATCGAGTTCACTGGTCTGTCTTTGGGATTAGACAAAATTAAACAAAACAAAATTAAAAATTGATAAAATGTTACACAACTTGATATCCCTAGAAACATGGAAATCTACCCTATCTATATTGGACGTCCAAGAGGCATATGATAGTTTTAGAGATACATTAAACAATCATACAGTGTGGAAAAAAAGTATGGACTACCCCTAATAATTAGGTGGTCTTTAGGTTTTATGAGAAACGCTCAGACACGTCAATTTAGTTTTTCAGTTTCCTACATTCTGACAAAATTCATTTGTTTTTTTATTGACATCTGTCAAAAATATGACGTCATCGACTTTTTTTTTAAATGGCAATATACGGCATGTGATACATCATTGGAAAGGTCTTTTCTCACTCAGTATGTTCCTAGATTTTTGGCCGATTCTGTTACGCCGTTTCAAAATGGCGACCGTTCAATTGTAGAAATTATCTTAAGTTAACTCCCAGTAAAAGGAAAACTCTTTTTTATTTCATTAGAAAAAGGCGCAAACTATTGAGCATAGTTTTATTGATACTTACACTAAAACAGCGAGCAGTATTGAATAAAACAAAACAAGTACATAACAAAAAGGAACAATCATAATTTATAGAAATAATTATAAAATAAAAAAGATCTGCTAACCGCTTCCTATGCGGCACTTTAGATCATCAATATTTCTTGGTCTATTTAAAAAAAAAACCTTAGATTTCAAATAATCCCACGAAAAAAAGTCCAAAGGGGTCATATCAGGTGACCTGGTGGCCCTTCAACGTGACCCCGTCGTCCAATCCATTTTCCTGGAAACATTAAATCGAGATATTTTCGAACTTCTCTTGCATAGTTTGTTGTGGCCAAATGTTTGGACTGGGCAAATCGGGATTATTGTGGTCAGGATAAAGTGATTAAAGCTGGCAAAAAATCAAACTGCAGAGAATCTTACTGGACCACCAGTAAGATTTTTCTTCAAATAAAATTTGAAACACTTTACCTTTCAATATGCCTGCCCATACATTAAGTTTCTTACGTGATTCATTAACAGCTTCTTGAATCCATCGTGGATTTTCTTTGGACCAATATCCACAATTTTTCCTGTTTACAGTACCGTTAAGGTAAAAAGTCGCTTTCATCTGAAAATAAAGTATTGGCGGCAAAGTTTTCATCTTGATGACAAATTGATTGCATGATTTCGCAGAATTGCAGTCTTCTGTCTAAATCATCCTCATTTAATTCGTGTCCCAGGCAGACTTTGTAAGAGTGGTATTTTTCTTTGTGCCAAATTGTTTGCACAGATTTGTGACTTACTCCCATATCAAGTGCTATTTCCCGACTGGCACTATGCGGATTTTTTTCAACAGCCAATATGATGTCAAGCTGAATATTTTCATGTACCTTCGGCTTTCCACTTTTAGGTAAATTTTTAACACGGCCATGTGCCTCGTATTTTCTTAAAAATCTTGCAAACGGTGGATTGCGAAATCGGCGTTCGGTCTGGATGAATTTGATTAAAAAGTTCACATACCTCGTTAGTAGATCTGCGACGATCTCCGTAACCAATCACCATAAGAGTTTCAATACGTTCTTTTTCACTGAGCGACACGTTTTGATTATAAAAAGGAAAACATTTGAATACAAGGCAATGCTAGTAAAACTTACTAATGTCAGCACTTGTCAACCTGACAATAATTTTTGTTTGTTTATTTGATTTGTCTAAGCTTACTATGACCACAACTATTATTGCGTCGACATTGAGATATCGAATTTCTTTTTCCATGATGGATTTAATAACAAGCTCAGGCCAAGAAGCTTAATGGGACAGGCATTGAATGATACGTTCTTAGGACTTTCTTAGTGTGATTGACAATTGATTAATAGTTTTGTTTTACAAATAAGAGATTTCTTTTTACTGGGAGTTAACTTAAGATAATTTTTACTATTGAACGGTCGCCATTTTGAAACGGCGTGACAGAATCGCCCAAAAATCAAGGAACATACTGAGTGAGAAAAGACCTTTCAAATGATGTATCACATGTCATATATTGTCATTTAAAAAAAAAGTCGATGACGTCATATTTTTGACAGATGTCAATAAAAAAACCAATGAATTCAGTCAGAATGTGGGTAACTGAAAAACTAAATTGACGTGTTCGAGCGTTTCTCATGAAACCTAAAGACAGCCTAATTATTAGGGGTAGTCCATACTTTTTTTCCACACTGTATAAGAAACTCGACTAGGTCTCTTAAGTCAACATGTAAATATAAGAAAAAAACAGAATGGATAAATATAGGTTTGATTAAATCAATAAAACATCGTGATGCATTAAAAAAAGTTTTGAACAATTATCCTAACGATACAATTAAAGAAGAATATATAAATTATCGAAATCTTCTATGAAAATTAATTAAAAAAACAAAAAATGACTACTTTTCAAAACAAATTAACGATAACAAAAATAATATTAAAAAAATATGGCAAACCATAAATGAAGCTACAAATCAAACAAAATCCAAATCAGAAATCGTTGCGTTAATACATGAGGATAATGGAGATCTTATTTGCAGTGATATAGATAAATCGAAATACATGAATGAGTTCTCTACAGATATAGGTAAAGAAATGGCAAGTAAAATTCCATCTGTCCCTGACTTAAATAATATAAACAAAGATAATTTGAAAAATACTTTATTTTTTCATCCTGTACAAAATCCGGAGATAATAGAGGCAATAAATTACTTAAAACATTTTCTTCTTCAGGCGAAGATAGTATACGGGCCAAAACAATAAAAATTACACATAAATCTATCTTAAGCCCACTAAATCATATAATTAACTTAACTTTTTCTAGCGGAACTATACCTACAGATTGGAAATCTTCACTAATAGTGTCAGTTTTTAAAAAAGGCCATTCGAGATCTGCAACTAATTATTATCGTCCTATCTCTTTGATAAGCAATGTTGCAAGAATTTGGGAAAAATGCGTAAAAAATAGACATATCATTTCTTGAAAAATTTAATATATTTTATAAATTACAATTTAGCTTTAGATCTAAACTAGGTACTGAAGATACTACGTATACACTTTCTAACATTTTACAAACCTCTTTAAATAAAAATAAAGAAACAATTGCTGTATTTATGGATTAAGCCAAAGCTTTCGACACCGTTTATCATAATAGTATATTATTGTTACGTTTTTCCCGTGGGTTCTTAACAAAATTACAACTTGACTATTTTCAACTAATACTCTCTTTATTCACTATCACTGTATACAATTTAACACTTTAAACTACTCTTATAACTTTACAACTAATATCTATTCAACACTCAATGATTAACTGAACTGAACTGACTAACATTCGCCTTAGGTCTGCTTATATATAATCTCAAATCTATCACGAATATTCGGGAAGTATTCCGAGGCCACTCTATATGATCTCGACGAGGACATCGAGATAATTCCAGTCCAGCGATCCTGAAACTTCGCGACCGGCCGGGCGATGAGTCATACAGACAAAGAAGCGAGGGGCACGGCGCGGCGGCGGCGGCGGCTAGTTCTATAGGGTAGCACAAAAACGTTCGGATGGTTGTTAGTCGTGACATTGCCTCCCTCTTAAACCTGATCGTCCCGATCAGATACTGCATGTCCGTGGTATGCTTTCAGTCTGTCGAGGTGAACAACTTTCAGTTTGCTTCTGGGACTACGCTGAATTCTATACACAACGTCATTAATTCTTTTGATGACTGTATAGGGTCCTTCCCATACTGGCGTTATCTTGGGAGATCTTCCTTTCTTCCTTTGCGGATTATATAACCAGACTTTATCGTTCATCTGAAATCCCATAGAATTAGCTTTGAGATCATATCGTGTCTTCATTCGGTCACTGGCTTTCTCCGTGTTTTCTCTGGCTAATTCATGGATGTATAGTAACTTTTCCTTAAGGGAGTCCGCGTAGTCTTGAATTTCCATATCCTGGTTTTCTGGCGTTCCGAATAATAGGTCGCAGGGTAAGCGGAGTTCTCTTCCAAATAAAACCATGGCTGGTGTTAGTCCTGTCGTGTCATGGACTGCTGATCTATAGGCCATCAAAAATAGTGGTATGTGTTGGTCCCAATCCTTCTGATGTTCATCTATGACTTTTGACAAATGTTCTTCAATGGTCTTGTTAAACCTCTCAACCATGCCATCTGATTGTGGATGTAAGGCGGTAGTCCGTGTTTTATGGATGTTGAGTAAATCACAGACTTTCTGGAAAACCTTGGATTCGAAGTTGCGTCCTTGATCTGAATGCAGCTCTAACGGAACACCAAATCTGCTGAATAGGTTATTCACAAGGACCTCTGCTATGGTAACAGCTTCTTGATTGGGGATTGCAAAGACTTCAGGCCATTTACTGAAGTAGTCAATTGCCACTAAAATGTACTTGTTACCATTATTTGTTTCTGGAAAAGGGCCAGCTACGTCAATGGCGATACGTTCAAACGGTAGGCCCACATTATACTGTTTCATTTTGCCCCTAGATCTTGTTTTGGGTCCATGGCTTGCGGCACAGGTTTTGTAGGTGCTCTTCGAAAGTTTTTCCCATTACCATTATATCATCAAGATAGACCAGGCATGTCTTCCAAGTGAGGCCTCGTAGAACAACTTCCATAAGACGCTCAAAAGTAGCGGGGGCATTGCATAGTCCGAAGGGCATAACTTTAAACTGATATAAACCACTTCCGGTAGAGAAGGCAGTCTTTTCCTTATCCTGTTCGTCAATGCCTACTTGCCAGTACCCGCTCTTTAGATCGAGTGTTGAGAACCAATGAGAACCTGCTAGTGTCGTCAACGTGTCGTCAATTCTGGGAAGTGGATAGCTGTCCTTCTTGGTGACGTCATTGAGCCTTCTATAGTCCACGCAGAATCTGGTAGTCCCATCCTTCTTGGTGACTAAGACAACAGGAGATGACCATGGACTTGACGACTCTTCAATAATTCCATCTTCAAGCATTTTATCCACTAATGTGGTAACCTCTTGCTGCTTCGTCACTGGTAACCTTCGAGGATGCTGCCGTATGGGGTGAGCACTCCCAGTGTCGATTTTATGTTTTATGATGTTCGTTCTTCCAGTATTGCCATTTTTCTTTTCAAAGGCTGTACTCTGCTCTTTGATAAATTGTGTAGCTCTCTTCAGTTCTTCGGAAGACAGATGTTGCCACGATTTCTGGAAATGTTCTAGGACTTCCTTAGGTGATGTTGAGGGTGTTACTTCTGACTGCGTTTCGCAACTGGTTACCCACTGCACCGGCTCGCAAGTGGCTATTACATCTCCTTTATTGATTTTGATGGAATTGGATGAAATATTTGCTATCCTTATCGGTATTTCGCCGTTGGTTTTGACTAGTGCTTTGCCTACGAGGTGTTTGCAAGGCAAATCGTGGTGTTGGATAAGTCCGATGCAGCCTCCAAAATCCTTCTCCAATTTCCCAAAAATTATCTGCTCGGTATTTCCGCTTATTCTGACAGTACATGCCGCCACTACTTTAGTCGGTATGCCATCGTCTGTTTTGTTAAGGATGAACTCTTCGGTGCCAAACTTCAGAAGATTAAGCTTGTTGTCAAAAGAGAATCCATGTTGACCGATGAGATCCATCCCCAAAATAAATTCGTCCTCGATGTCGGCGACTAACACTGTGTGGTGTAGTTTAATTCGTCTCAGTTGAAGTTCGATATCCATTTCCCCAAGTACTTCAGCTGTCTCACCGGTAACTGTACGTAAAACTACATTCTTTGATATGGATAGAACTTCTACTCTATTCACTCTGTTGGATCTTATCAAAGATACCGCCGCACCAGTGTCAACAGTAATTGTTATGGCTCTTCCGTTGATTTTTCCTGTAATTGTTAGACTGTCGGCGGCTTTTCCTAGGCTTTTTATGGAGACGATCCTGGGGGCTTTATCTTCTTTAGCCAACACCCGCCCCGCAATGTTGACTAATTGAAGTTTTCCTGATTTGACTTGGAGGCCCTTGCGTCTCTGGATGGAGATCTAGACCGTAGTTGTACTCGGCAGTCTCTTTTGAAATGCCCAGTCCTGCCACATCTATAGCACTGACTTGATGTATTTCGGTTACGTGGCCTATCTTCAATTGGCTCCCGGAATCTCCCTACGGCCTGAAGAACTTCCGTTAATTTCTTCAAAATTTCGCCCATCTCAGTTAATTCGCAGCTGTTTGTCGGCTTTTCTTCCTGGATGGATACGGCCCTGATTTTTGGCTTGGAGATATTACAGGCCGCCTCGATTTCTAGGGCTCGACCCAAAGCTTCGCTGCTGTTATCAAATTTGGCTTGGCGTAGCATTTTCTGAGTTTCTGGACCTCTAATACCATCCACGAAATATTGGGCAGCAAGTTCCTCTTGAAATTCTTCTGTCGCTCCCGGGTAGGCCAATTGAATGAGACGTCTAATGTCTGCCTCAAATTCTTGCAGGTTTTCACCAGGCTTCTGATGTCGGGACTTAACTTGTGCCTGATAGAGCTGTCTTCTATGTTGGTCGCCAAATCGTCTCTCCAGGACAGCTACAAGTATGTCATAATTCCCCTGTTGGCTGATGGGAATTGTCTGCAGTAGTTCCAGGGCAGATCCACGAAGCGCTACCACCAGTGATGTAGCCATTTCTTCATTATTCCAACCGTTGGCAACTGCAGCGGCTTCAAATTGTCTTTTGTACATTGTCCAGGATGTTTGACCGTCGTACGTTGGAGGTTTGATGTTTTGTCCTGAGGCGAATGCCCTCTCGGTGGGTGCTTGGTGTTTTAGTCTGGTAAATTCTGCTTGTAGATTCTTCACTTCTTTCTGTACGTCTCCTACTTCTTTTTGTACATTTCCAACTTCTTTTTGAATATTGTTTACTTCTCTCTCAAATTTCTCATTTTGTCCGTCCAGTATTTTCTGTAATTTTCCTTGCTCGCCTACAATTACATCCAGCATCCATTTCTGAAGCTGGTCCTGCTCTGCTTGTCTTTTCTCTTCCTGATCTTGTAAAATTTTCTGAAGCCGGTCCTGTTCTGCTTGTCTTTTCTCTTCCTGGTCTTGCAATATTTTCTGAAGCCGGTCCTGTTCTGCTTGCCTTTTACGTTCATCCTCTTCCCGATCCGCTTGCCTTCTACGTTCATCCTCTTCCCGATCCGCTTGCTTTTTACGTTCCTCCTCCTCCCGATCCGCTCTCCTCTCAGCATTTAAATTATCCATGAAATCGGCCAACATTTTATTTATTTGCTCCATTTCTGCTGTTTGTTGCCTTGTATTGACCATAGAATGTTATAAAACTTTACCAGAATCCAGCAATCAAACGGTCTCGTTGACGTACTTGTACTTCTTCTTTGAAAAATACTTCGCAAGTCCGGTCCCTTCACAATCCGACTTCTGACACCAATTGTTACGTTTTTCCCGTGGGTTCTTAACAAAATTTCAACTTGACTATTTTCAACTAATACTCTCTTTATTCACTATCACTGT
>MU194897.1:0-12251 GCA_016904865.1 Pissodes strobi | reverse complement strand
TATCATCCAGCCTCCAGCCAGTGTTGCCATTCTAGTTTTGGAATAATAGGTTTCGAATTGTCTCTAATAGACATGGGAGATGTTCGCTAAGAAGACCTTCTTAACATCCAGTCTTCAGCCAGCGTTGCCATTCCGGTTTGTTAATAATATGATTTTTGTTTGACTTTGACAGAAAAAGGAAAATGTTTATAGTCCGGTGCAAAATGGTATGAGGAATGGTTGCTAAGTAAGTGGCCGTTTTTATTGATAAAATTAAAATGCCAGATAAATTACTATGGTAGTGGGATTTCTCATTTTTTCTTTCCTGGATTCAGGACCGGGTTATCCAGGCATGCTATAAAATTGACTGATATGTTGGCAATATATTTGTGTCCAATCGCAGAAATTTTTGAAATGATTTTAACAAATGTTTAGTTTCAAGGAACGCGCTTTTTGTCGGCCCGTTTTTGGTTTTATTACGAGGAGGCCACTAAAGCGGTTATTTAAAAAAAAGTCTTGTAAACCACAATACACGGAATAGAAGTGAATACTTCTTTACCGATTCCATAAGAGAAAAAGAGATCGAGACAGAGATAGAGAGAGAGAGGCAGAGTCATATATTTTATCTCTCTTGGGAGACAAAAATTGCAATGCATGTCGTGACGTGGCCTTGAAAAATCACTCTCATGCAGCCAAAGAAGCATTCGCTTCAAAAATCAATTGCAAATGCATGGAAAGCAATCTGAATGATATACCAGTACAATGTTTATGAACGCACTTTGTGACAGAAATGTGTACTCTGTAACCTTTTACTGAACGTACCCTAGTGAAGCCTAACGAATGTATACTGAACACAAGAGTCTAGCTGCACCAGAATGGATTTCGAATGCGAAACTTCACGTTGATTATTTCACTTCACGCATGGCCCTCCGCTCGCTTCGCTTGCTACGGGGATGTAACCAACAAAAACTAAACCAAAACTAACACAAAGCATGTCCGAAATGAAAAAGAAAACTTTTTACAAACATAACCTTAAAAAATATAAAAACTTCTCGCGCCACTAACGGGAATCGAACGCGGGCCGTCGTATCACAAGCAAAGCGTACTAATCACTGCGCCACCAGGCTTGCTAAAAGCAATTCACCAATAAATTGAAAGCCTTTTGCTAAATGTGTGTCAAAAACTGAGCACGGTCGAAGCTGCGCAATCGAAATCCATTTTGGTGCAGCTAGACGCTTCTATACTGAACACTTAAGTATCAAGTAGGCTTTGAATAATAAAAGAATAGAGCAGCGTTCTGTCAAACTGACAATCAGTCAATCGGCCATTACTTACCATAGTTTTCGAGTTTGTTGAACATTATTAAATTTGTGCATAATAAAATAGACAAAACTTAAAGAAAACGTGTTTTGGCATGATAATGTTGTTTTGAGTAGAAGAAAATGGGAAGAAGTTCTGTAAGTAGTGCAATCTAAATTTATAAGCTTTGTAAAACTAAAAACTGATTGAAGAATAAAAATGCGCAGACGCAGGTACTTATTTTTGTTTAACTGGTTGCAGTGCAGCGGCTAAAAGTAGCTTTTGAACTTGTAGCTACGTTACCAAGTAAATGATAGATATATGGTTATTTCGATTTTTTCATTTGCTTCTTCTCAACTCTTTTAATTTATTTGAATTAGTTTTAGTTAGACTTAATTCGCCCTCCTATTTTGGCGCGTTTTAATGCAAACAAGTTGAAAATTAACCCATACTAGGATTACTAGGCGATGTTGCCAAGCCAAGATTTTAGATTTGGTATTAACAGAGGTTTAAATTTTGACATTTCTTATCTTCTTTACCGATTCCATAAGAGAGAAAGAGAGCGGGACGAAAATTTCAAAGCGTGTCGTGACGCGGCCTTGAAAATTCACTTCCATGCATCGAAAGAAGTATTCACTTCAAAAACACTTTCAGTCGATAAACTGTTTAAATTTTAGACACAATTTCACCAAAGCTATAGATAGTTTAACCGAGCACTGATGAAACCAGTCTGAGGCGCTTAGGTAAAGAGTACCTTTCCGATCCAAAAATAATCGATTACCCAGTATTATTTCGAAAATTAGCCCCTCAACGCTCCGGTATTATTTTTCAGAAGCCGAAAGGTAGCGCGTCAATGCATCCGAAACGGTCGTGCCCATATCAAAAGGCCATTCATGGTCACGAAATTCAACCGGGGCCAATTATTTTAATGAAAGGAACACAGATCTTATCGGATTTCCTAAAGTAATCGTTTTAAACTGATCTAATTTTACCTGTCGCTTTATTTCCTTTGATATTTCCGTTGCTAAAAATAATTCACCCCCTTTGATTTAGATTCAGTCGACGACGTTCCCTGTATAATTTAATATGATGTTGGGGATTTATAAGTATTTTTAGCTTCATTGGATCGACGATTAATTTCCTGTTATAGGGGGTAATGAATATCTCCGGTAATTTTACAAAATAATCAATAACTACTGTCTGTATAGTACTCTTAGTCACCTGCGATTAGAAAGACGATAAAATCAGAGAGGACGGCTTGAACTTAATAATATGGGCAACTAATTGTTATATATTTCTTTCATAAATGTTTATCTTAATGTTTACATTCATGTCTAATGTTAGCTACTACTAATGTTATTACCTTCAAGAATTTATATGACAAACAATTTGCACTGAACTAGACTAGTCGTCGCAGACATATTTTGTCATAGATTTTAATGTCTTTTATGTAGCAGCGAAATTATTAGGTTTTATACGTGATCGATCTCACGTAGCGACGTGCGTCGCATTTTATTAATAATAATCTAAAATTACATTCATATTGTTATGCTTCCAGGGCTGGATTTACGACCCGGCGCCATTTTATATCTTTTTTTTAATAGAAAGTGGGGGGGGGGGGGGGGGGGGTGTCGAGTGATACCTCGTTTTAAAGGCGAAAGTGCATCCACACCATGGTCTTCTTATGGATCTTAATTAAACCAATAGAAATTCACAAAAGTGACAGTAAATGGGCGGAGCTAGATGAGCGAAAGAAAGCGCATGGACCTCCGCTCGCTTCGGGAGCGCAACGAACTAAAACTGACCCAAGGCATGCCCAAAATCAATTCTAATCTAGCAGAAAAAGTTACAGGCTTTGTTTTTACATTTTTCAAATTTCATAAATTGCATCTACCTCCGCCCATTAACTGTCACTTTTGTGAATGTCTATTGGTTTAATTAAGATCCATAAGAGGACCGTGGTGTGGATCTTAGAGTATAAGAAAAAGCTTTAATCTAAGATGTTACACCTTTTTCCACTAGATGTAATAATAATTATTATGATTAGTTTGTTGATTCGTGACATTTAATTGTGAAAAAAAATCTATAACTGTTGACACTCATATTTGCACACACACATACATTATTATTTATGAGTATAAATAACCCACACATTTTATCTGTGAATTTAACTGGAACTCATAAATCCTACTTTTATTTAACCTAAAGGCGAAAAGTTAGCTCTTAGTACAAAAATTTAAATATATATTTTTTATAGTCAATTGTATTGTGACCGATTAATATTCGAACGCATGTCAATATGTTCCGTGTTTTGTTGATTGTTACATCTTTGTAGTTTTATTTGTGAAGAAAAATTTTTTTGGACATAATTTATATTTTCGTGTCGCCCTTTTTTGCCAATCGTTGACCCACGCCCTACTACGGAATGTAAGTTACTGTAATAATTTAAGGTCAGATTGTGTTTGAAGTTGTCGTAATGTTTTGTGTTGGGTGAGATGTTCTTGTAATTTTGGCCCTGGGCTGATCATGGTTGTGACCCATTAACAGTCGTAACCAGCTTGTAACGTGCGGCTTTCCCTCTGCATCAAGTTAAGTCTGAAGGTTTAAGTATGAGTTCTTGTTGACTAAATGGCGGACCCGCCAAAACGGATGGCTGTTCGCTATAGTCACGTAAGGATATATATTATGGGGTTATTCTTTGACAAACTGGTGCAGTTCATTTTATTATTTACTATCACTCGCCGTAATGAGCAAGAGATCAAAATGTCGATCCGGACGACGAAATTGTAATGACCTCCACCGACCGGTGAATGCAGTGCTGGAAGTGAATTGCAGTTGCCTTCTACCGGAAATTCAAAATTAGGATCGTCTGGGTTATCTTTTTTGTAGCGGTCTGTGGTACCAACTTCTGAACGTACGTGCCGTTTAGGGACTTTCTTTGTGATTTACCTTTGTATGTTTCCCTAATGAATGATGGGTCGCATGGTTATTTCCTTTTGGCTAGGTCGAGCAATTATTTAAGATGGGCTTTGGTCTTTGGTACATCAAAGTTCTGCGTTTTCCTTTCGAAATCGCTCTAGATAAGTTATTGGGTATGACAGCTCGTGGCCACGTGACAGGCGACTATACTCTTATTGGCCAGGCGTCGTTGTAGTGGGAATATTGGAAGGAAGCATATGCTTCCGGAGAGTGTTGAAGGAAATGACTCTACTTTGACTTGCCGTTTAAAGAAGTGGTCGTGTTGGAAGTTATTTTTGCTTTACCTCATGGGATTGTTCCGACCGACCAATTTATAGAGTCTCAGGCCTTATTTTGCTTACGTTGGTTAGTTTTGTTCGTTAGTGCCTGGAACTCGCCCCATAACTGGGATTTAATGCTGCTTTAAGTAGAAGCCTCCTCGTCCGTCTACGACCTACCTGTGCGTTCCAAGGAGCTAGTTGTATAGCAACCCTTTACACGGTTCAACCGTAAGGATACACTTCAACCGTAGGGGTACACTTCAACCGTAGGCGTATACTTCAACCGTAGAGGTATACTTCAACCGTAGGGGTACTTCAACCGTATGGGTACACTTTGACCGTCGGTCCTTGGATTGTGACTCGTTCAGGACACCGTTAGACTCCTTCTTCGTCGGAGGAAGTAAATGTTTTTTTTTCCTTTCCACCTGGAAAACAGCCGAGAAGCCACCAACTGAATGTGAGCTATCTTATCTTCATTATTGGTGTTTGTTACTACCCTTTTCTCTCCTTTATATCTTTAACTATTAACTATTAACGCCTAACCGTATTACTCACTCTGGTTAATAAACCCGAGATTTAACTTAAATTTATCACCGTAATTTTCTTTGCTCAAGAATTAAGTTTTAATTAAATTCTTTTTTTGGTCTTTTGCTAATTAAGATAATTTTCTGATTAATTATTAATAAGTCGAAACTTAAAATTTAACTTATTTTCTTCTCGTAAATCAAGAACTAAGATTCAGCTTGCTTTACTCTTGATAGTCGATACTTTTAACGTTTTTACAGGCCGAAACAGGCTCGTAGTTTATTAAAATAATCGGGTATAATTTCACGAAATTTGCGACGAGTAACGCGAAATATTTTTCCGAATGTCGATTTGTTTAGGTACTTTTATTAGGGAACTCTCGCTTCGTTTCGGTAGATTTGGCGTTGTGTTGCCTAGTACCTGGCCTAGTTTTCTAGCCTCTAAGAAGAGTGCCTTTATGGTCAGATAGAGTCTGGTAATAATTGATCAACGAAAACAGCGCCCAATCTACTGATTTAATTTTAATCGACTGCCCAAGGTATCATTTATTATTGGCGTACCTAGTTTTAATTACAAACATAATTAGTTTGTAAGCTTGTAGAGCGGCACTGTGACGTCAGACCATGGTTTGCGCGCCTAAATAATAATCGAATAAGGTCTTTTATTTATGTTACTTGAACTGTGATTTTCTAAAGTAAGAATTTATATTTTTAATTTGTTCAGTTTGTTTCTAACATCGGTTATATCGCGTAATATTGCTCTTTGAATCTCGTTAACCACCACAAGGTGATCACGTTCGAGTGAACCAAGGAACCTAATTATTATTGGACGTTTTTGGTATATCCATGATACATAATGATATCGGCTTTTAATTGAGCGAGATAATTCAATTAATAATTGTTTTATATTTTCTTTTATTTACCTTTATGCCCTTGGCAACGGGAAGGTGGTTGTCAAACTTTCACCATCAAAATCCAGTGACTGGCTTATAATTGATATATCACATGTCACATTTTACTTTAAAGTGAAACTTCTCAATAGACCATTGTGCTTTTTCTTCAGCAGCAACTTGTGACTCCAATGTCGCCTTTTCCTGCACACGACCAGTATTCCAGTCAGTTTCATATTCCTAAAGTGTAAAAAGGCATTTTAGAAAACATATAAAGATATTTTAATTAATATTAACACATTTTAAATTAAACCATGTACTTAGGCCCGACTAAAAATAAAAACCTAAATATAATTAGTAAATAATGAAAACAAATAAACATGATTATAAATAATACATACATCAAATTCTTTGTCCAAATATGCAGCAACTTTTGGCCCAAGTTTCTTAATACCATAAATCCACAATAAGGCAAGTACCTGAGTAAAGTTTCTGACTATAGAACAGTAGACAGTTCTAGTCGTAATATTTAGTATAGCAGCATGGAATATTGGAAAAATCGTCAGCTTATTGTTCTGTGTTTGCATAATAAACCAACTTTCTATTTACTGAATTTGCCTGTGTTATTTAATTATTACTGGATTACCTGGATACGAAGAAGTCAGGACGATTGAAGAATGCTTGAAGTTAACAGTACTTCTTTAAATTCTCGTCCTCCTTTGATACGTAATTTAATACTTTTCTGCAAACTTCAAACTACAAATTTCTCAAAAATATGCATTCTAACTTGTTTATAATTTATTACTCCGTGTGTGTTGATATAATACTTAGATTATGATATATGTTTCAGTTTCCCAATACTGCATTTTTTACATATTCTGTCAATAGCCTTATTTTAATGGTATATAAGTTGTTTTTACCAAGATATCGGTCAACGAATGGTAATAATTTTTTTTAAATTGCAAAATAAAATTATTATATTTTTTTCACTATTTTTGCAATGCAAGAGCGATGGTAGAAATACCGTAATTTTACTAAAGCTTTGATATGTCGAAATCGTTTCACTCGAAGGTTCGATTTTGATATGGTTTTCGAATCTTACGTAATTATTTTTTTCTGGAATCTAACAACTAAAATTTCCTATTTTATTTCACTGCAAGATTAGTTGCAGGATGGTAAAAAAGCAGTGTTCAAAAATGTCATGTTAGTTTGAACGCGGGTTCATAGTTTGAACCACCGTGTTTAATAAATAATATTATTAGGATGATGATTTCCGGGTAGAAAACCGTAAAAAGAGACGCACAATTGCATATATCATATACCGCGTATTTCCATTATATTTGATTTATGTTTACGTTTACGTCTTCGATAAAAAAAACTAAGGTAGGTAGTCGAACATCATTTCACGGGATACATAAATACGGCCGTGACTTTCTGCAAATTAATAACATACAAACAGTACGGCCATTAAAATAAATTATGCGGATACTAGTGAGCTACTTATTATTTTGCGGCGGAACCGTTAATTATTGTAATGTTTCCGCTCCTCTGATGATGTGCCGACAAAAATTTTAAAATCAGTCTGAATTTTAGGATTTTAAATGCTACCGGTAATTAAGCAATATAAAATAATAGCCTAGGCAATATTTTTAAATTGGCAGCTAATACACTGCACCACCCATCATATTTGGCATACTTAATAATTTTTTAAGGTGTGTATGGTTTCCTCGGCCGCCTACCTTGCTCATACTTAACTAACTCCGTAAGTCCGGCCCTGAAAGCACGTATAAACAGTGTGGGATTAAAACGACAAGACCATCATTTAACATAACGTCACAAAAATTTCTTTTGACAATCAGAATGTCCACTAAATCCTGTATTCAAAAATATCTAGAACCATATAGAGGTTAAGATATATTTGAACTAAATTACATACAGAATTCTGAAAAAAAAGTGGCATGTGCCCGAGCCCTCTTTAGTGATAGGACCTTGAAATCTATGTACCCTGCGCTTCATGGTTAGTCCGGCACTGCGTATGTAAATAAAATATTTTATGTGTAAGTAAGTAATTCATATTTTAAAATTTTATTGAAATATTTGCGTTCTTCTGATGATGAAAAAGCAGTCTGATGACCGATGAAGCAATATAAATAAAAGCTGCTGCAATATTTTTAAAGCGGGCAATTAAAATTTTCACACTGTACCACATTTGCATAATTTTCGACCGGTTTTTACAGAGATTTTAAGTCAAAATGAGCCAGGTGCTCCATCGCAATCATTTTGTAATACCTACGAGTATATAAAATTAAGGGGATTTACTGCACTGCGCGTTAAATTAATGTGGAACCCAATTCGATTAATAAATAATATCTTCTTTATTATTCCTCAGAGCTTACTGACTTTCGCTTATGATACGAACGCAACCTTTAGGCGCAGTTAGCAGATAGGGTGGTACTGAAATACAGCAAATGTATATAGGGAAAAACCATGAATTATCAACATAGGCCTAGTTAAATGGCTACTGAAATATAGCAAATGAATATGTATTTGAAATCAAGAAAAAATTGATATTTGAAAGTATGAGGGTGTTCCAATTAAAATAAATGGCAATTTGTAAAAAAATTACACTTGCAGGAAAACTTTTCAATTTCTAGTATGAAATTCCAACAGGTCAGAAAAAAGGGGGGAAAATCCTGTACATGCAGTTAGTTTTAAATGTAATAGTTCTCTTTTACTTTTATTTAGGTAAAATACCTATTATTTTGTGTTTAAATATATTGCAATACATGTCTTCTAGTGATGCCACAGAATGGTTCAGGCCGGCAAAAGGCAGTCTGTGCACCATTCCGTGTGAGCTGGTCAGCGGTTTCGTTGCCTTCCACAGTCTCGTGCCCTGGTACCCATATGAGGGTGAGTGTTTCTGTTTGCGTGTTTGCCAGTTGATCTGCAGCCATCCGACAATCCCACACTAGCCGAGAGTTGATTCTGCTAGATGCTAGTGCTTTTAAGGCTGCTTGACTATCTGACAGCATATTATAATAATAATAATAATAATAATAATAATAATAATAATAATAATAATAAAATAATAATAATATCTTTTATTGCCAACAAAATTATCTAAAAATCACAGAGCAATGTTAAATTGTGCACCATTTTGGTGCTGCGATACAATTTTGTATTAAACTAGAACATAAAATATATTTAAAATTGAATTCATAAAATATAAAAAGGTAAAATTTAAACAATTTAAAATGAAAACAGACAGAAAATCAGACAATTTCAATAAAACAAGACATTTTGAGAATTATTAAAGAATTATTAAAGAATTATAAGACATATCTGACATATACATACATTATATCTACAAGATTATAAAAATACAATTACAAATATTACCTATATATACCAGGTAATATCAATGCACTATACTACAATATTCACCACTTATTAAGTTCATAGAAACATTTATCTTGAAGATATTTTATTGTTTCTCCGAAACATTTTGATACTGCTTATCTCTCTAATGCACTCTGGCAGCGAGCGGTATGCTTTTATTGCCCTGAGCTGTGGCCTCTTTCAAAAAAAGCTGAATTATGTAGAGGAATGCGCAGGTCACCACGACCCCTAGTAATCATTGACATCTGCTCTGCATAGTATTGTTCGTTTTTCTGGAAAATATCAGGTTTCTTCCTGACAAACAGTACCAATGCCAAGAAATATAATGATACCCTCAGTTTTACAATATATGCCCTGCAACTAGTTCTAAGTGAGAGACCAAAAACACATCGAATAATGCGCTTCTGTGCCCTAAAAACACCCAGAGCTTCACTAGAGGACCCCCAAAATATGATTCAATATTGACTGAATACATGACACATAATAAAGTTTAATTGTCTCAGTCAACAGATTATCCCTGAGTCTGCCTACTAAAGCACAATTACTAGTAAGTCGGGAAATAAGGATCTTACAATGCTGATTCCAGTTTAGCAATGGATCAGGATGTACCCCAAGAAACTTAAAGGACTCTGCAACTGGAATGGTTCTATTTTCTCCCTTGACATATACCGATTCATTTGATTTAATTTTACTAAACTGAATGACACCAGTTTTATCTGTATTAAGTTTCAGCAAGTTACTTACACACCAATCTTTCATCTGACTCACTATACCCGAACACGCACCTGAGAGACCAGCCACAGAGGTATTAGACAATATAACCGATGTGTCATCAGCATACTGGCACACATGGCCCTCCGACAGATCTACCGCGAGCCCATTCACGTACAATACGAAGAGAAGTGGTCCCAAAATAGATCCCTGAGGAACACCCTGCTCCACCGCTGTTGGTTCTGAAAAATAGGCCATCTTGAGTGATGCTTATTACTTGCTTTCTATCCTTCAAATAGCTGTCTATCAGGAACATACATGTACCCCTTAGTCCAACCGAGCTGAGTTTTTCAAGCGACAGGCCATGATGTACCATATCGAATGCTTTTGACAGGTCGAAATAAAGACCAGCAACTTTATGGTTGCTATCTATCAGTTCAACGATATGGTCTACTACTCTGTATATAGCCAGCTCACCTGGACCCATCGACCAATTGGTCGATGGTTGACCTGAGTGGCACAAAGCCATATTGACGTTTCGAAAGGAGAGAATGCGTTTTTAAAAATCACAAATTCTGTCATACAGTGCTCTTTCAAACATTTTTGAGGAGGAGGATAATAGAGATACAGGTCTGTAGTTTCCTGCATTACTGGGGTTACCTTTTTTGAAAATTGGGATAATTTTCCCTTTTTTAAGCTCATTAGGAAAAACACCTGTGGAGAAAGTTTTATTTATAATGTTACTTAATCGTTTACAAATAAATTCGGCAACATATTTAAAAACTTTTATAGGAACTTCATCTACATTTTCAAGGGGATATTTATTGTTGTATTATCTAATTTAATTGTTATATTATTTTGAGATTTATTTTGTTAGTTACTTTATTAAAGATATTCCAAGCTGTTTTTGATTTATTTTTTGAATTGGCGATTTTATTTTGATTTATAGCTCTGTTATAATCTACCAAATATTTTCTGTATGATTTTGTTTCTTCTTTATAGTGTAAATATACTTGTAGACAATTTGTATGCTTGTACTAGACATAAAGATCCTTAATATACTGTGAGTAGTTTTTAATTTCCTTACTTATCCAGTTTTCCGATAAGCATTTGACCCTAGAAGTACAAATTGGGAATGCTCTATCAAACCAATAAAAAAATATTTTATAGAAACAGTCGTATCTGTCATCAACCCCATCTGCAGGATAAACTTCCCCCCAGGAGTCATTATTAAGGTAACCTATGAAATTCACAATGTTTTGATCTGTAAAAATACGTTTTTTTGTAAAGACTGGCCCTTGCTTAACCATTCTTAATTCCTGTCCAAAATGATCAGATATGTGTGACTTTCGAACAACACACGTAAGTTGCTCAGTGTGCAGATTTGAGAAAATATTGTCAACACGAGTAGCAGAGGTCGGTGTAACCCTTGTCATCCCCTCTACGTGGGAGACCAGGCCGTATGAACCAAACAGTTGTGACAGAGAAAAATCAGCATCATTTTCCATAGCACAGTTAATATTAAAATCACCAAAGACTATTAAAAACTTATTAGTTGAATATACAGAATCTAAAATTTCAATTAATCTAAACAACAATGCATCAATATTAACTTTTGGTGACCTATAAACACATGTTAATGTTATTAAAATTGAATGCAGTCTCATTTCAGAAATACAAAATTCACAACATATAGATCTTTGCACCTCTTAGGCATTTTTTGGCACATTTAGAGATGGCTATATTGATAGCATTTAGTGCTGCTTGAAAGATTGTGGGAGTGTTTCCTAAAGGTGCAGAGATTCGACATCTAGGCTCGTAAACTCCGGATCCCACTCCTTCTTTTATCTTTGACTCTCTAGTTGTTTAGTCTTTCCCCTGTAGTATTGCCGTCTTCAATTACCACTTCAAAGGAGCGATCAAAATGGGGTTTTGTTTCCATTTCATCGGTTGGTTTGGTCATCGCCTCTATCTGGATGTCCTTCAGAATTTTAAGGTGGCTAGTCAGGTTTCCTGACTTATTCAGTTTTGTGTCTGAGCGACTCTATACGCACTGGCCCAGGCCTCCTTTTCTATGCATATGTGCAGCGGAGGGAGGTCTTTGGAGTTATGAAAATCCGACACAAGGATCTGTGTTAACAAAAGTAGACAGAAACGTTTGTCGGCAATTTTTCCTTACAGTAAATTTTTTATAAAGTTTTTTTTTTTTT
>JAEQML010069543.1:0-17401 GCA_016904865.1 Pissodes strobi | reverse complement strand
GATATAAATTTAGATGATACCAAGAGAGGAAAATTACAGTTTATTAGAGGACTGTCTCTTAGTAAAAACACTAAATAAGTTCAGAGAACTAAAACTCAGTATCTCTGGAAGTAATATTTCCAGTAGGTGGTTCTCGGTAGATTATATTTAGTCTTTTCACATCGCTCTGCACACGATATTTCACAACAGCATAGCCGGTACTCTAAGAAAAGATACGGGTTACTACGCTTTATAATATGAACAAAAAAAAATTCTATCTGGGAATCATCAACCAGCAGTTAAAACTTAATTGCTATTAGGCAATGGCATGGACGGAAGTCCAAACGAGAAGACCTGTTCATTTTAACTTCTCTCGATATATCCTATTTTCACGCGCATCTTCGGAAGGCGCCTGCTGTCTAACGGGTCGGAGTACTGAAATCCACTCGTAATAACAATGTTGTGATAATCGATACCACAATTTAACGAATGCACAGAGAAATTGCGATATATATTCAGGTACAATTACAACGGATTATTACAGATTATGAAGCTCATAATATTGTTGCGCCGTGAATTTCTGAGAGACCTTATAAAGCGCCGTACCTCCCAAACAATCCAAATGATTTTTGATTTTTTTTTCGTTCAAAATTCATAAGTAGGGCAATATGAGGGAATTTGACTCTATGTACTATGTGCATGGAACATTACTTATTAATTCCGAATATTTTTGATGTTTAAGAGAAATTGAGTTATCTTTTATTGTTTAAGGTCATCGTTATATTGTGGTCCACGCCGGAACCATAGATGGCTTCATCAAGGGCCAGAATTTAATATTGAAAAGTGGATTACAGACGGGAGGATTATCATGACAATATGAACACGAAAAACTTCGAAAACTGGTTTAGAATTCAGCTGGTTCCGAATCTTACCCCAATGTCATTCATGATCATGGCCAATGCAAGTTACCATTCTTAAGTAGAAGAAATCCCGAGAAAATTTTGGACAAAGTAGAGACTGATCGAATGGTTGAAGAAAAATAATATTGACTTTCCAGAAAAGGCCATGAAAGATCAAATATGGAATATTTGCACGCAGAAACTGCCCTAGTAAAAAAATACTCCCTTGACGAATATGTTAAACCTTTAGGACACAAAATTTTGCGACTGCCACCATATCATTACCAGTTTAATGTTATTGAAATAGTAGGGTCGGAATGCAAACGAAAATACGATCAATATATTTCTAATCCTAAGGGGTCAGCTTCAGAAGTTCTGGCTACATGGGAAAGAGTAATAAACGAAATTTCTATTGATCATTGGCAAAAATATGTTATTCATACAGAAAAGATAATTCAAGAGGCTTAGGAAGCAATACGAGTGTGTTATGCCTTTTCGCCACTTTAAGGCAATATCTCCGACTTTAGTTCTGACTCTGACAATACTGGCGAGCCTGGTTAAGCTTTTTTGTTATTGCAAATTTTATTTTATGATCGTAAATTAAGTTTTCAATCATATCGTTACAATTACATTAACTTGGCAATGCAATATGTTGTGTTTTTTTTTGAATTTGTATGTTTGAAATTTTGATGTGTTAACATATTCACCCAGACAGTTTTTTTTTCATGAACAAGTAAATTAAATTTTATACCATTCTTTCCTTTATTCACAATTTTTGTAAGATCAGTTTTGTTACATCTACCACTCGTTGTATTACATTCTCAATTTGAAGTGCGCTTCCGTTTCGAACTTGTTCATTTTCCAGTTGAAAAAAAGCCAATATATTTAAAATTATCAGTTGCGTTTGTTCTTTATTCATGATTAATCATAATAATTTTGTTAATTGTTATCAAGTTTGTTAATAAATAAATAAATACTACAGGATTATTTTTATTTTTTGAGATTGAAAGTGTATAGACGAATGTAAAAATATAATATATTGCTAAATCATCGTTTGTTAATTTCTGTACGTATAAAAAACATAACAGACTATTAATTTCTGAACGCGATAGTAAATTTTACAAAACATATTATGCCGTTTATCTTTAGTGGTATAGAGGTAATCTTCCATCCTTCTATCGAGTTAAGATCACCCCCTTACATTAAAAAAGGTAAAGGTATCACTTGTATTACTCTCTCAAATATACAAAAAAAATGGCATGTAAAAAAATGTAACACAAAATAACAAATATTTTTTTAGATTAAAATATTTCTATTTTTAGACAGTTACTAAAACAGAGTTTTAACCACAGTACCGAAATAGAATTTGCGCACTCGACGCACGTTTCGCTAACCATGTTAGCATCATCAGGGGATGATTAATGATTAAAACTGTTTTGCATCATCTCCTGATGATCCTAACATGGTTAGCGAAACGCGCGTCGAGTGCAAAAATTCTCCTTCGGTATCGTGAATAAAACTCTATTTTAGTTCATTTTGCCGAAGGTTCCAGACCCCAACATAGTTTAGGGAGTTGTGAAAAATCCCGTCTTATCAAACCCTTACACTTTAAAATCCACATAGATGCCAAAATTCAGCTTATATATATTTTTTTATATAATTTTCAATCTCTTGCAATAAAGATTTTGAAAAATCTTGTCTTTGTTTTTCTCAAGACATAAAAACAATATGTATGCTAAGATTTAACATGCGAGTGCAAGAAATTTCAACCAATTTATAACAAGGGGTAATTTACTACACAACTTCTCGTATTACCCTATCAAAATATACAAAAGTGGTATTATTTTCAAAATAACAAATACTTTTTGAGATAATATTTTAGAGGGTTCTTCCAATAATATAAATGTTCGGATTTTGACAAATCCCTTCTTATCAAACCTCTACAAGTCTACACCCCAAAATTGAGTTGAATAGATTTCAATGCAGAATCAAACTGAAAACCGAATCATGGGAAATATAATAGTTCAAAACATTTCTTGTCTATACTACCTCTTAGTGTCAGTCTTAATACATTTAAACATATGAACTCCTCGCCTTTCATTATGAATCCAAATCCATGCTTCCGCCAAATTCGTTTTCCATATCTACAGATTCGAAAATTCCGTTCTTAGAAGAATTATCTGTGTCTTGAATAGATTCCTCTTCATCACAGATAGAACTATCGGATTGGCTACCTAAAAGATGGTATCATGGAAGATGGTATCACGGTGTGATCCATATACTTAAAACAACTATATGAGCCACTGAAAACCAGAATGGTGTAAGTCGTATCTTATGCAAACTGAGATATTTGGCTGCAACGATAAGTACAGATTGAAAAATCTGTCTAGATGACACAAAACAGATAGGTACTAGTTAAATACGTCTTAAAAGTCAAAATGATTAACTGTAGAGGATAATGTAAAATAATATGAACTTGGTACTTTGAAGGGCTTGCATCATTCTGTCATAAAAAGTAAATTAGATATGGTCAGTGGCGGCTCCTCTTTAAGGCCGCATCCGTCAAAAATACCAACAACATCCTTATTACTATTATGATTGTAACAGTCTGATTTGCCCAGTGTAAAAGATTTTAAAGTTCATTGTATATGCTGCATTTCGCAACAAAAGATGCTATATTTGGCGGTAAGAATTATTGAGTGTTGACCTCTTCACTTAATTAATTCTAAATTTGCTGTCAATAAGCTTAAGGTTGCCCCATTTATTAATGTAAATTAATTTTATTCTACATATAGGTTAATGATATATTTGCATTAGCTTTTATAACACTGTTATGACCTTGAGTAACTATTTTGATTATCCCTTTCTCTTATGTAGCGCTCAGGCACTTTGTGACTATATTTACTTTAGTTGATAAGCGAACCACAGATCGCTTAGGTTTGATCAAATTACTAAAATAGGATATTATGTTATTGGTATAACTTTGCTTAATTTATATTATTTTCCGTAGAACGGCCAGCAAACCGTTCTATATTTTTAAGAATTAGGTTAATAAAGCCGACTGTAAAGCCTCATTAAATCCGTTATATTCATATTTTATTTTCGGTTTAAATATTTCATTTGATAACTTCTGATAACTTTTTGGGACCTCTGATATTTATCTTTCCACGCGGCATGCTGCAATATTAGCAATATTCGGTTGGTACTCTTGGTTGGTGGCACTGGGTAGTAGGAATAGGCTATTTCCCATAATTTCTGCTGTCGATTTAGATTTTTAAGAGTTTATCATTCTGTTGGGGAATATTTTCTAGTATTTCTTGAACAATTTAATTTCAACTCATTAATTGTGGCTTCCGCCGTCGTTTTATAACCATAATAAACGAGAACTAAGTTGTTTATTATCTTAGAATTATTCCTCGTATAGAATTGTGAAGCATTTCACGGCCCTACCTTTTTTCTGATCTGACGTTAGTTCTCTAATACCGTGGAAGTGAAAAAAGGCAAATTGACTGAAACCGATGATCTCGTTCTTCTAGAAATACCCTTCGGTCATAAGGGAAAGTGTTTGCTTTAGTGCAGTCATAGTGACTCAGCTTTTAGTATTGCATTTTTTACTACCCTTCTTGGGGATATTGTGTTGAGTTTCTAGTTTGGGTTTTGACACGACCGATCTATCGGGATTTAAATACACTAGGTAAGCTTTTTCTGGAATTATTTTCTTTCTATTGCTTGTGAAAAGAGTCATTAGCATCATTAGCATCATTACAAAACCGAGGCAGATGATCCTCCAGCAGCCCTCCAACACAAGCGAGGTAATTATTGCTACAGTTTTTGTCTAAATTAACGATTTACTTGCCTTATCTGTGTTAACCTTTTTTTACATTGACCGCCATTTGCTTTGCATTCCATGAGTTATTTTATCTATTCCCTTTTATCACATCTGAATTTTTATTTTAATGTGACTTTAGTTTTGATCATATAGGGAACGTTTATCTTTTTTGTAAGGTTATGTTTGTTTCTTTCTTTTAAATTTGGGTTAGTTTTGTTTGGTTGCGCCCCGGAGCGAGCGAAGGGCCATGCGTGAAGTTAATAACACTCTTTTAAATTAAAAGTAATGGGAACTGAGAATTGGCAACGTTGCCCTCCTCCGATTTATATTTTGTGACCGTGGCTGTTTACGGTTAAATTGAGTCGCGGCCCAGGTAACTTTGCCAACCGGTCCGATCTTATGTCCGACTAAATTCGTTAAATACTTCGTATGTCTAGAAAAATATGCAGATTTGGCCGCAATTAGTTCACAGCATTCCGGTTATTTTCTTATTGTTTCCCATATGCCCCTATTAACTCTTGCACCGGGTTTGTATTGGTTGGGAAAGGAAGTATTTTAGCATAATAATTGATCTCTGCTTATAGGGAAAGCCTAGTAGAACTAAATAATAAAGTGATAAAAAACCGCCTAATTTTGAAAAGGATTATTAGGGGCGCTTAGGGGGTCATGATGAAAGCAAAAGCTCTGAAAATCGACGAATATTTAGGGAATTGATTAATTTTACTGCCAAATTAGATGTTACACTTAAAGAATACTTACATAATGCAACCAGAATCAAAGGGACTTCTAAGACTATTCAAAATCACATTGTTTATAAAGAAGAAATATCCAATCAAATTGAAAACGCTGGCTTTTTATCTAGCCAATGCGATGCGACCACCGATGTCTCACTCAAATGATATAAATATTAAAGCATTTTTACGAAGGTTCCATCCATGAAAATTTTTAGGGTTTTCTAAGAGTTAAGGACAAAACAGCAACAGGTTAAAAACGGTCAATGAAAATGAAATTTATCGACTAATTTTGAGGTCCTCAAAAGTTAATAGCGCAGACTTATGATGGTGCCAATGTTATGAACGGTTCTTCTTTTTTATTATTATTTTTTTTTTAAGTTTAATAATATAGATATTATATATAAAATGTAAAGTTTATATAGAGATTCTTTAGTTTTGTTAAAGTAGTAATAGATTTAGGATTTTTTTTTCTTCATTATAGGCCTCAACAGCTTCTAACTTTGCATTAGAAAGCTGATTCAATGGCCTTTTAATCTCATGTATTGTATCTGGGTAGTTAATTTGCAAACTGTATATTTTTTGTTTATTTTATGAGATTAATAAACGTCTTATTATTATTATTATTATTATTATTATTATTATTATTATTATCAGCGGTGTTCAAGTTCAAATTAAACAAAAATATCCCAGTGCACATATCGTTCATTGTTATGTCCATCAGTCGGCGTAGTTAAATAACGCCGGGCCGCCTGGTTGGCTAACTTCAACCTCGCCCGTCAATGATGTTGACGATTTTTCACTTCAGGCATTTGTATGCGACTTTTCGAGAAAAGCAGGTATGTGAAAGCCTGGCTCAGGTGGTGAGGCTGGCGTTTAGAATGCGAGAGCAATGGGTTCGACTCCCGGCTCTTGCAAGTTTTTTTTATTAGTTAATTTTTTGGCATGCCTTGGGTTAGTTTTTATTACTTGCGCCCCGCAGCGAGCGGAGGACATTGCATGAATACAAATGCGTGAAACGAAAACCCGTAAACAACATTGACGGGCAGCTAGTGTAACACACGGGCTTATCTAGCCAATCAGGCGGCATTATTTAACTGGGGTTCTGTAACGCAGAGGCTTCATGAATGCGCCATCAGTTGAACCTTATTATGCAGAAAGCGGCATCGCAAAACCCTAAATTGCGCGTTTTTTAATAATACGTCTGCCATCTCAGCTTTTTTTCGAACCCCTCCCATCGATGTGATATTTCACAAGAAATCATGAATAAAAAATTGCCAAGAGTGACAGTTACGAGATGGAATTGTAACATTAGCACAGTTAATACTGTATACGAAAACCGAGAGGAGCCTACAGAGGTATTTGAGATATATGGAATACTGGCATGGGGTTCCTGTGCAATCACAAACTTGGAAAGGGTCTTTAAAGTGCACAAATTTGCTATCCGAACTATTGCTGGTATATCACAAGACATTTCCTGCAGGGAGTACTTTAAAATGATGACCCCTATTTGGGCTAATTATATATAATAAACTAGTAGATATGAGAAAAAACATTAATAATTATGTAAAGGCATCGGATTTAAATTATATAATTCCCTTCCACATAGCATACGTGAACTTGACCTAATAAATTTAAAAAAAGAAGATAAAAAGACGTTACAGAAAATTGCCTGTATAGTTTTTCAGAATTTTACAATCTAGTAGAACAAAGAGATACCTTTCTATGAGTGGTTTGCGATTTTATTTTTGCATATTCTGTTTCATTTTTCATTTTGTTTTTACAATTTAATTGCTGTTTTTGGCATTGGATTTTGGTATGTAGTGTGTAGTCTTTTGGTTTTGTTTCATTATGAGATTTGTCAACAAATACCATTGTATTTCTATGACTAATAAATACTTTACTTTACTTAGATCGAGAACAAATGCGAAAAAAACGATATTTCCAATGACGCTTCCGGTTTGAGGCGAGCGCTAGAAGATCCAGAATTCTTGTTTTGGGTAACAGTTTCCATAGGATCATGCTGCAAGTTGACATACTTTATAATCAGTCAATAAATAAAGACAGCGTTGAGTTGCAATGGACTTAGTAATTTTTTAAGGAAAATATTACGGGTAAAACTGCTAATATTAGATAGATAATTTATTGGTGTCAATAACTTTACAGTCTTACACAAGTCACAAAATTAAGAAGAATGAAGTACATGAGTTGTTAAAAATAAGGTTCAAACACTAAGAAACAGAAAATAAAATAACAATAGAAACATTACAAACCTACAACCCACAAGTCAACATAATTTAAAATGACAGACCGACAGAACCGTATAAATATAGACAAATATGCTATTAAGTATAGATTTAAGATATCATAACATGGGCGTAGGCTGGTTAAGGATACAATAATAATAAAATAAAATGCACCTACACTACAATAAATTTTACTAGGGCAAGTCTTGATCAGGATCTGAGCGCATATGTCATATATTCAGAGGCGTGGTTATAAACTCATCAACAGAGTAAAAGTTGTGTTTTAAGAGAGTGTCTCTGATCAGAACTTTAAATTTTTTCAGTCAGCTGGCGAGTGAAGCATTGTAATTTATTGTAAAGATTAAGGGGCAGTGGATTATTTCCTGACTTTTGCAGTTTTAGATAAGGGGGCCGTAATTGCTCTGCACCTCTTGTGTTATAAAAATGAAAATCGACATTTTTTTTATATTTATCTATATTTTTGTGAGTTTCAACGAGGCAGTTAAGGATGTAAATACACGGAAGGGTTAAAATTTGTAAATCCATAAAAAAAACGGCCGACAGTGGTCCCTACAGTGAAGACCCAAAATTATCCTCAAGGCTCTCTTCTGAAGTCGAAAAACTCTTATTGAGTGAGAAGAATTACCCCAAAAAACCACACCATATGAGATGTGTGAATAAAAAAATGCATAGTATGCACTTAAAAGACCGCCCATATCCATAAAGCCTCTAAGCTGTCTCAGAAGAAATAAGCTTGAAGAGAGTCTTTTGCATAAGCTATCTATATGGGCATGCCATGTCAACCCATCATCCACAATCAAACCCAGCAGTTTAACACTTTCTCCACTGCGGACTTGAGGATTACTTGACAGAATCAGCCTCTGGGTCTTGTCCTCATTTAAGGTAAGTTTATTTTCCTCAAACCATATCCAGGCCCTTGACATAACAGAAATCATGCTGGTCTGCAGTTCCTCAACACTCTCGGAGGATGAAAGCAATGTTGTATCGTCAGCAAACAAAAAAGAGGGATTCTGCTCTAGAAACGTACATAGATCATTGATATAAAGTGTAAATAGTATGGGTCCGATGACTGACCCCTGTGGGACTCCAAACTTTACAGGACAAGTACTAGAGATGTTACCATAGTTGCCAGTGCATTGACGTCTGTTAGTAAGGTAAGATCTAAAGAAAGCCAGGGCAACTCCTCTAAAGCCATAAAATGCTTCCAACTTATTCAGCAGGATCTCTGGGTGGACACAGTCGAAGGCCTTGCTGAGGTCGCATAGAGTCAGACCAGTATGCTTGCCCTTTTCAAGGCCCACGACAATGCTATTAACCATGCTGATAATTACTTGGGTTGTTGATAGACCAGTTCTAAAACCAAACTGGCCAGGATGCAGGAGGTTATGATGATCTAAGTAGTTAGTCAGTCTAGTCTTAATCAATTTCTCAAACACCTTTCCAAAAATGGGTATAATGGATATGGGTCGGTAGTTTGATGGGGCCTCCTTCTCGCCCTTTTTGAAGATCGGTATAACCCTGCTAACTTTGAAATTTTCTGGAAAAAGCCCTTGCTCAAAACATAGGTTGAAAATTAAGGTCATTGGAATAGCCAGAATGTCCTTGGTATGTTTTATAATAGCACTATTTAATTGGTAAACATCAACAGCCCTAGAATGTTTTAAACTATTTATTGCTTCGATAACCTCACTAGGAGTAACGGGGCTAAGAAAAAAAGAATTGGCACATGAGGGCATTGAAAGCATTGAAAGTGCAGTCAAATTGACACTGGAATCAGGAATCCTTTTAAGGAGCTTTTCGGCAACGGTCACAAAGTAGTCGTTAAAAGTCTGAGGATCAATACAAGTTGAACCACCGCTGTTACAACCATTGTTAGACTCGTAGTTGATCAATTTCCAGCTATCTTTTACTTTGTTTGTTTAGTCAGAGATAAAACCCTGATAGGCAGTTCTTTTGGTTTCCTCAAGGCACTTTTTGTAAAATTTTCTAAAGTGCCGATAGACTCTCATTGACTCTTCATTACCAAAGAAGTCGGCTATTGATTTGAGAGCTTGCAGCTTATTTCTCATGTCATGCAGTTCCTGGTTAAATCAGTTGACAGGAGCAATTTGCTGGGAGTTGGGCAGCCTTTTCAAGGGAGCGTGTTCACACACTAGGTTGCTGTAAGTATTGATCAGAAAACCTTTCTAACCGATTCTAACTTATAAAACTCAGACCAATCCAAACTATGTAGAGCAGTACTCATTCTGAGCAAGCCTGCCTCAGAGATCGACCTTCTGTATGAATGCCTATGTCAATGGATTGATTGGGAAACCCTAAAGAAAAATGTCAGCCCATAGTGATCTGACAGACAGGGATCCAAGATTGATGCAAGAGACATATCACTCGACAAATTGGAAAAAACATTATCAATGCATGGTACAGCCCGACCAAAAACACGGGTTGGCATGCTAATTTTTATTTCAACATTGAAAGAGGTTAGTAAATAGGTAAGCTCCTGCACAGATGGAGAGGTATCATGTAAGAAGTTGATGTTGAAATCACCGACCACAATAATATTTTTATATTTAGCTGTTAACTCAATAAGGAGTTCAAACAGCACAAGAAAATCATTCAAATCCCCATTACATGATCTGTAAACTGTGACAACAATAGTGTGTTTCATGATTTCAATGCCACAAAACTCAGCTGTAATCTCTTTGGAAAATTTGCCAAGATCTATGCAGATACAGAGATTCGAAATTTCAGCTTTAACCAGAGTGACCACGCCTCCATGTCTCTGCTCGGGTCTACAAAAAGAGGTAATCATTGAATAATTGCTAATTGTTCAAAAGTTAACCAATGCTCAGCCAAGCAAACAACATCAAAAGTACTTTGGTTTAAGAATAAATTTAGCTCATTCAATTTGTTAGATAGACATTGGATATTAACAAAGAAAATATTTACATCTAAAATATTGACTGATGGATTGGGAACTAGTATGCTCCTCTGTTGCTTTGTGCCCTCCAAAAATTTCCTCCAATGGGTCGAGAGTTTCCAGGTCTGCGTCCTGTCCTGCTATTAAAATTCTGTCCTCTGCTCGGTGCATAGTGCCTCCAGACCTCAACATACACTCCTTTGGGCCAGTATTCTGCACTGAATATATAATCTAGGTGTTCCTGAGGAAATGTCAATTTGAAAGAGTGTGCGGTGTCACTTCCTCTTAGTTTTGTGACCGATACATGATCAGTGTGTACCTGTGGGGCTAACTTTTGTATATGTCCCCTTACCATCTGCTCAGTCACAACAATGCTAAGATTAGAAAGATGTAGGGAGGCCATAGGTAGAGCAGCAGAGAGATCCTTGGTGGGATCCAAAAAGCCATCTGAAGCTCCAACCAAAACCCTCGGTCCTTGTGAAGCAGCTTCCAAAGGCAAAAAAGCGGTCTCCGCATCCCTGACAATCCCGCTGTAGCCCTTCCTCTGAGAAGGCTGACCGTTCTGTGGAAGAAGTTGGTCCTGGTGCTGGTAGTCGTCCCTTGTCGAATGTGCCCGGCCTGACCGCTGATTGTCAGTGGCCACATCTGCAGTAAGATCAATAAATTTTCGCAAATTTGCCTCATAAACAGCCCTCTGGATCTGTTTAGGGTTGATAGTTGGCTTACTGAACTTGGCAGGTGATTTTGGAGCCCTTAAGTTGATGGAAGTTTCCTGCAAAGCAGATGCAGATAGACTCAGGCTGGCTCCCAGGCAACTGTTTATCAAAATTTTTCACGAGAGTTCTACCCAAGCTATCGATTTGAAGCTGACAAGAGGACTTTATAGAGTCAGACATACTAGAAAGGGAAATCTTGAGGGTGCTTTCTATGTCGACCTTTAACTGGTCTAAATGGGAATGTAATTTGGTAGTAATATCATTAATAATTGGTTCCACGTTATCAGGATGAATGGCACAACTCAGTTTGCCGGAAGTTGGATCGTCTGATTCCTTGGTGCTAAGGCAATCTGTGCAGTAGAATCGAAGGCACCTTTCTTTCAGGATAGGCACCCTTAGTTCAGTGACCCTTACACCCGAGCAGCTTCTGCAGATGAGCTGCCGGCATCGGTCGCACGGAAAACCAAACAACTCGTTTTTCTCCTCTTTTCACACTGCTGGTCACAAGCGACTTGGCAGCCAACATCACACTGCTAGTAGATAGCTGACACTGACGTTGGCATTCAAGTGTCAAACACGTCAATGTCGCAAAAACAAACACACAAAAACACACTCTTCAAATTCCAATGTAAAACGTGATGAAAACTTTCGACGCGTATTTCGGGTGAAAATCAGGAAAGCCCACCATGCAAACACTGGCAGGTACCAATCACAGGATTGACTCGGCACTAGTGGAAAACTTATTATTTTTAGCTTTATTTTTGCACACTAATTTATCAAAATAACGGCTGCAAAATTTGTTAACAAACGGACGTTGACACATCACATTAAGGAAACAGTTTGGCACTGTTAAAAGAAGAACTGATGATAATATGTGGTGTTACTAACATGGAAGTTTGTGACGTAATTACTACACAAATGAAGGAAAGGTTCTCTTATCGGGGCGGCTGAACTGTTTAACATAGGGACATATTCAACATACTCGAAAACTTTTCCAGTTAATATTTTAGATGCTGTAACAACTTTTTATCTCATGTTGTGTAAGGATAGACTAAAAACAGAATTAGAAGTTATTTAATATCTTCGATAAAAAAGTTACGTAAAAATGTATTTCTATGAAAGACCGTAGAGCAGATTTCAATTTTAGAAAGTGATTTTACCTATCGTGTGTAATTGTATATATCATTTTTAACTAATATGCGAGCTAATATTTACCTAAACACTGAATTACATTAAACAATAAAACACCGTTTTTAACTACTTTTATTTGGGTAATGAACAATGCAAAAGGAACGTTGATTATTCTGTTTCCTCGCCTTCTCCAATATCATCAAGAAAGCCAATGTCATTCATGTATTTCTCAGTCTTTAAAATTGTGAAAAATGTGTGGTGACCAGGACTGGTAAGACATCTTTGTTTAAGGGTTCCAAGCTTATGCCCTAAAGATATTTGGGGGTCTGCCCTTAACGGCTGGTGTAATATTAATACAAGAAAATCCGAATCCCTTCTCAAGCACAACCACTGTATTTTAAGCCAATTTACTGGCTGGCCGTCTGTGTTTTTCTTCCTATTGGTAATTGCTTTTTCTAATTTGGCGGTTGAAAAAAATACCACGTTGCATTTGGTAGACATGAAATGCGTGTTTATCCATCTGGAATGTAGATAATTGTATTTTTGGCCTGAAGCTCAATGTTGCCAAAGTCTTGTTCATTCGGGAGAAAGGAGTGACTGGACACCAAAAATTTGTGGTTAATAACTTCTATATTATTTTCATTTTCTCCCATTAAACAAATCCACATCAGGCTTGTCTTAATATTGCGATTTTGGCTCGTGCATGCCTCACTGTAAGCAGTAATGTGTCTTTCCCTGACAGCCTGTTAAAGCACGTATTTTCGGATCCACGAGAAGCCCTGGTTTCGTCCCAACAATGCATATAAGATCTGCTTGCATGACAGCCAAAATTATATACATAGAGTTTCGTTTGTAGTAAGCCAAAGATCAGGTCAATTTCGGGAAAGGAAAAGCCTTTTCCAGATCAAAACTAAATGTGTACACTGAAGGGTCAACTATAGCTCGATTTTTATCTGCTAACATGCTTGTTCTAGTTTGGGTTAGTTTGGGTAGCTCGATTTTTATCTGCTAACATGCTTGTTCTAGTCTTTTTATAGCTTTTCTCAGATGAACAGCATGTTCTACCACAGGTACTGCTCTTTCACTTCCGGATTTTCTTCGCATTCAAGTTTCATTTTGAAAGTATCACATTTGGTACAAGCGTCTTTCCGAGGAGAATGAAAATGAAGACCAAAATCCTTGTGAAAAATATGTCGGTAAACTGTCTCCGAAACCAGTGTCTCGTTTTATGTTGTGCACATTTCCAGACACAAGTTAAACATTGCACGAACATTAAGATCAGGGTTTAGATATGTTCTGTTTGGGTTGTGTTTACGGGTGCAATGGGATTCGTATGCAGGAACAGATTTTCTACGGTCCTGAACAATTTTGCGTCGTTCCTCTGGTGTCTTGTTTGCAGGTGGATGTTTGCCTCAAAGTCTGCTGGTCAGTATATTTTAAACCTGCTTTTCGCCTTTCTTTTCGAACTGTTGCTATTCGCTTTTGTAGTTCCCTAAAGCGTTTTTGCCCCTGCTTTCTTGTTGTCGAAATGGGGCCCTTCATTTATTTGCCTCACACTCTCTCATTTTCTTCAAGGAAGGAATTTACTGGAGGCGGAACTGTGATATTTGTACGAGAAGACTTAGATGCATCTGTTAAGTATTTTAAATTAGATTATAATGTCGAAAAATGTATTGAGTATTCTTGTGTTTTTATAAATGATTTTAATGTTTTTGTTATAGCTTTATGTAGGTCACCATCTGGCCACTTTGACACTTTTTTATCAAATCTAGAAAACCCTCTCAACAATTTTGGAACCAGCAAAAGACTTGTTCTGGCTGGTGATTTTAATGTCCATTTTGGAACAAAGAAACCAAAAGCTGTAAAACTGACTGGCTTATTTACTGAGTTTGGTATGCAACAAGCTGTAAGGGTGCCGACCAGAGAGAATTCTTGTCTGGATAATGTCTTTGTGAGTGCGAGCATGGATGTTCATCACTCTCAGGTAATAAATCTTGATATCTCGGATAATTTAGGACAAATGGTTACTGTTTCTGTGTTGTCTGATCTGGTAAATTCATTCCAATCGAAAAGCAAGTTTAGACCAATAACTCAGAAGGGCTTATTTTTAGTTTATAACAATATTTCAATGAACTCATGGAGCTTTATTGATGATACTGATCTTAGTGCTGAAATGAAATGTGAATGTTTTATGAATATTTTCCAAAAGTCATATAATAAATGTTTTCCTGAAAAATGGTATACGGTAAGACCAGAGGGTGGTGTTGCCTGGTTTAATCGGGGACTAAGGAAAATGAGGGACCGTTTGAGATTTCTGGGAGAAATTAGCAGACAGTATGGTAGTGATTTGTGAAAACAAAGATTGCTACAAAAAATACAAAACTGTCTATAAAAAAGCCATTTGCAATGCCAAGATTTCTGCTAATGATTCTCGCATTAAATCTTCAGCAAACCCGGCAAAATGCATTGGCAGATTATAAATAAAAATATTAAAAATTCTTAAAAAAAAAAATTTAGAGGCAAAAAATCAAAACTCTGATAGTTTTAATGATTTCTTTTTGAGTATTGCCAGTGAAATTGTGCGGGGTTTGCCAGAGTCAGATTCAAACCCGCTAGAAATTTTAGAGGTAATGTTGTCCCAAGTACTTTTTCTTTCTCTGAAGTAAGTTTTAATAAAGTTAGAGATATAATACAAAAATTAAAAAATAAGAACAGTAGGGACATATATGGGTTTAACGTCAGGGTCATAAAGTCAGTTTTGAATCTGATTCTGGTGCCCCATTTTTTTGAGGGGCATAATCTTCTTGCGAGTGAGCAGTTTGGTTTCCGCAAAGGCAGGAACACGACTCTTGGCATCCTGAATCTTGTTTCAGATATAATGAATGCATTTGATGAGCGGGCTTGTGATGCAGTTCTCTTCTGTGATCTCAGTAAGGCCTTTGATTGTGTTGACCATGGAGTCCTGTTGGAGAAGATCAAAGCCTATGGTTTTCAGGAGGTGTCCAACTGCTGAGATCATATTTAACGGAGAGACACCAGGCTGTTCGGCATGGTGGGAGATCTGGGAGCTGTGGATAATCCTGTTCATCAAACCAAGTTTCTTGGAGTTCACATGGATCAGAAAGCACAGTGGAATGTGCATCTAGAATATCTAGCTTCAAAACTCAATAAGAGCCTTTTTTTACTTCGTAGTCTCTCTGAAAATGTTTCTGATCAGGCATTGAGGTCAGCCTATTTTGCCATCTTCCACTCACAGCTATCCTATGCTATTCTTGTGTGGGGCCATGCTCCAAATACCCAACATCTATTTGGCTTGTAGAGGAAAGCTGTTAGAATTGTCAGTGGTTTGGGATATAGAGATGATTGCAGGGACCAGTTTAAAAAAACTCTTCTGAGGAATATTCATTTGTTAGCCACTCATGAAGATATGCATAATTACCGGACGAGAAATAGGGCTAAGTTGATACCAGCATATAGGCGCGTAAAGAGATGTCAAAGTGGCCCAGGATACTGAGCAATTAAATATTTTAACGTTTTACCAAATAATATTAAGGAGTTGCCATTAAATAAGTTTAAAGATGTTTTAAAGACAATTTTACTAGAAAATGCATTTTATAATCATGATGAATATTTTAATTTTTTCTGTACATAACTATTTTAACTTTACATGAATCAAGTATCTGAAAATTTTAACTTTTTAAATTGGTGACCTAAATTATATTTTTAAATTGTATTTTAATTAAGTTGTATATTGTATATTTTTAAGCAAAAAATTTTAATATGTGTGAGTGTCGTATTAATTATTACTTTTAGTTTTATTTTATTTTTTATTTTTTTTTTGATATTGTATATGACTGCCTTTTTTGACGTATGCACATGACTTTTTGACTTTTATAACATGAAATATATGAATTTGAATTTGACCTCCGAATCTAATAAAAAAAAGTACATTTAGAAGCACAACTTACTTAAACCAAAATTGCATAGCTTACCTGATAAACTTGAGGCTTCATATTCACTTTCACTTGCGGAAAATACCTCATTTTCCATATTTCCTTCACTCATTGCGTCTAACTGTTAGCAACAGGTACAATTCTAACCTCAAGTTGAAGGCCAAAATGGTGTAAATCCTTAGACGAAGACTTACACCATTATGTTTATTAATCTCTAGGCAATTTCATTACAGTACATATTTGTATGGCGCCATCTTTTCGCTGATGATCAAGGTAGACAAACCGTACAAAGGCGGCGCAGCAGAGAATTTTCTCAATAATTCGATGCGTATTGTTGCGTATTTTTTTGAAATATGGACCTACACCATTCGGTTTGCAACGGTTCATATAACTATATTATGCAGCATCTGCATCTCTTAGGGCCGATATATCCATCTGTTGATAACTTTACATCGGCATCCATGGATACCCATTGTTGGAACAATTGTTTCTATGACAATTATCTTCTTGGTAACGCTGCCAAGAGGTGGATATATCGGGCCTTACATTCATCATTCCAATAATTTCACTTTTTATAACACATCGTTTAATTAGCTTCAATTAAAAAATCTCATCTTTTGGCAAACATATGCAACAAATTAATAACTATAAACTCACAAATAAAATATGTATAATAGAAGTTTTTTGTATCATTACATAAGTTTTGAAATTCAATGACGAAATTGAATGATATTACATGGGCGAACGACATAATTATGAAAAATATTTGAGGTTTACTTACTTAAAGCAGGCAATGCTCTAGATGGGGGTTGCCATAATACTAATGCAGTACACGGTCGTTGAATTTGTGCAACCAAAGCAGCTGGTATTAACGGTTCAGTTTGCAATTTTCGCATTTCTTCACACATATACAAACGTTTGTTCTTTAATGACTCGGGTTCGAGGGATGATGTAACCGTTTCTGAACTAATATGAAGCT
>JAEQML010069542.1:0-17402 GCA_016904865.1 Pissodes strobi | reverse complement strand
TGAATGGCAATATGGAAAGTTTCCAGTACTTTCAGGTGCTTGTTGGGTACCAGCCTTTCGTCTATACCTCTGACCTCGAAAATTTCCACCTCAAAATTCCTGTTAAACCTTCCTCTTCCATTACCAGCAAGAAAACTTACATTCTTCCTTTAACAGTAATTTGCTTCTTACAAATTCTAAGGTGACAACATTAGGACTGGTATCAAAAACAATGTCGATAGCCGTAGTCATTGACTGATCATTTTCAAGTAAAGATGACAATAGCTATGTTATTACTTTCTTATCATCTAAGTTTCCGCTGCAACTTCTCAAATCAAACACTGTTTTCTCAAAACTTATTAGAAAGTTATTTAACGATTCATTTCGGGTAAACTGCACCTTCCTTTGTAGTTGAATTTGGTTCGAGATTCCTTGTTTTACATACGTAGCTACAAGTATATCTATTATCTCCTTCTTCACAGTACCTTTTCCTTTGATTATCTCTAGTGTGTTATCACCCAAACACTGAACAATTATATTCCTTGCTTTTGTGTCAGACTTTCTGAAGGCTGATAATTCGGTTGCATCTTCAGGAGGAGTCCTGTTTAACACTTCCAACACTCCCTGGTGTTCTAACAATAAGTTCACACGAAATGCCCAGTTCGAGAAACGGATGCCATCGAACGGTTTTACGTTAATCAGTTTTTTCGTCATCCTTCTTCCGACACTTTCCGTTTATTGAACTAGACTGGGCCAATAACCTAAGGTTGTTCTCCAAATAAATACACCAATTTCCATGTACTTAAATGTGTATTAGTTCAATAAAACGTGAAAACATTACACTACTGACAAAAACTTTTTAATATTAACACTAGACCATCCTTCTCTAATATTAAACCTTGATATAGTCAGAAACATACTCTACTAGATATGCAACACACAAAACAACGCGTTAACAGGGTTGTCTATATGTCGTATGCAAAGCATAGATAAAAAAGTGACTATACTAGAACCATTTTAATAAATGATTGAAGAACTGAATAACTAACACCAATAGTTATGACATGCCTTTGCGTATTTCTTATGCATACTTTATAAAAAAAAGTTTATATTAAAAAAAAAAAGGTTTTATGGATTAAAAATTCCATTCAATCTGGTGGTAAAAAATCATATAATTTTTTGTAATATATATGTAAAATTCTTTAGTCCTATTGTTTAATTTTTTATGGTAGTCTCTTTTTTATATAATATGTAATGAGCACTATCAACAAATTCTAGTATGGGTGCAGCTTAATCACCTTTTCTAAATAATATTTTTACGAAAAAAATTGAGTTAAATTTTGCTGAAAATTATGACTATAATAAACCTTTAATTTAGTGATGTTATATAGATGATATTTTCTCAATTCGTCCATATGCCAAATATCGTGTAAATTTTGTCCTAAATCACATTGAACTTTCTATTGTAGACAAGTCATTATAGAAAAGGAAACTAATACACTTCATACTTCATACTCTCATTCATACTCCCATAAAAAAATTGAAGCAAAAACATAGAGAAAACCTACACACACAGAAACAGATATTTAAATTAAATCACCCAATAATATTTAAAATTAGTTGTAAAAAGTTTATATGATAGAATGAAAATAATTTGTAATTATCAAAATGTCAACGTAGAAAAACTGTTTCTAAGAAATGTTTGATTGCTAATATTACAACCATCATGTTGGTTTCATGTGAAAATGTTTTACAGAATTTGAACAACTAAACTTTACACAAAATCTATTTTGATTGTATGTACCAAATATTCGATGTTAGATGAAATACAACAAATTTAACATAAGCAAATAAAAAACATCAACATAATCAAACAAATTAGATATATTGCATATGCATTTGATAATAATCATCGAATGCAATGGAACGTTTCCAGTATTTTAGCAAAGCGTTATGAAGAACGTACAATTAAAGAAAGCGCTTTAATATTGTTAAATAAAGATAAAAGTGTTGTTTCAGTTTCAGTTAATTTTAATCACTTTGTTATTTTTGTGAAAAATTGAAGCACATCGAACACTCAAAAAATATGTATTTTATTTATTTAACAGTATCAACAGCTACAAAGCCAATTATAGATACCACTAAGTATCCTAAATATAAATCTACTTAAAACTATTTTGAGTTTATAAGGCAGTGTATTGCCTGTATTCCTATAAATCCTGGGCCAATATATATCTGAATTCCTTTTTGAACTTTAGAAAAGTAAACATTATAAATGTCAGGTGATCCACAATATTTATAGCGAAGTAAACATAATCTTTGCAGGGGCGAATTTTTACAAATATTAGTTCTAGGGATTGAAATATAAAAGTATTGTGCAGACCTCGTGTTTACTGTCTCCACTCTAAAAGGTATCCGATTTAAAAACTCCATGTTGTCTATGATACCTTTAACCGTTTTATATAAAAATATTATCCCCGCTTCTGCCCGTAATAATTTTAAGCTTTGAAAATTAAACATGTTTCTTAATATTGTTTGATCAAATCCTCTTTGTGGTTAAAATAAAAATGTTTTGTAATGTAAAAATTTTAAAAATTTCCTTTGAACAATTTCTAAAAATTTGTTTATTTTATTAGAATATTATGGATCCCAAACCACACAAGCATACTGTAACCTTGAAACAACTAAAGATTTATATAATGCTATTATAGTATCAGCATTATTAAAATTCTTGCAAGTTCTTATAATAAACCCTAAAATTTTTAATGAACCAGATATAATGTTCGATATATGTTCACCAAAATTCAATTTACTATCAAAATAAACGCCAAGATCCTTTTGTAAACTTACTCTTTTTAACATCATATTATCTATGGTATAATTGTAGTTGATAAAGTTTTTTTTTGCACGTAAATGAGTAAATGACATAACAGCACACTTATTTATATTTATATACAAACTATGTTCTCTATACCAACGCACGACCGTATTCAAATCTTCCTGCACCAGTAATGCCTCTGCCTTACTGGTTATTGTATAGAATATTTTATAAATATGAACTAATTCATTAAACAAATATGATGAATTTGTTTCAAAATACGTAATAATTAATAATTATAAATGTATAGCACCTTAAAAATACAATAACTATGTACCTCCAACATCTGAATAGGGCATAACTTAACATACCAGTAATCATAATGGCTTTCAATTCGCTCTTGCCCGTGCAGAAAGAGACAAATCTAAATTGGTAGTTTTTGGAAAATGAGGATTTAAAAAAATTTACATTTTTCTTCTCAGTTTTGCCAACTCTGTATTGTAAATCAAATACTTTTGTGTTTACGAAGGAACTCTATAAATAACATTTTCAGTAATAAACAGATAATAAATCTTCGAAACTAATAAAAAAAAGAATTATCTCCTTTTCCCCAAAAAAAATCTTAAATTAAGGTAACATAACTCAGTAGGTACACACTAACTTTGTTCCAAATCTTGTTCGTCTAGATCAGGTAAGAAGTCTTTTATATTATTCCTGTTGGCAAATTTTTGTAGAAGTCATGAAATACTTCATCTATGTATGGTAGCTCAATCAAATTAGTTTTTTTCTCCTCTGAGATGACGTTTGTATACTTGCATTTCAAAATATCTTGAGGAGAGAAGCCGTTGACACCTCTTTTTAAGACGCTTAATGTTTTAAAAGGCTCATTCATATCATGACTCTAATTATAATAAATTTTCCCAAAAGTTTTGTCATATCTTATCTATTTCACGTTTCTCCAGATAAATTTTTCTCCATCCTCGTTCACTTTTCTTATCTGAAACGTACCTCTTAGTAGGCTTGAAGAATCTAAAAAGTCATCTTTCTTCATTTCAACTACTTTAAAAGCTTTTTTCTTACCACAGACTCTGACGAGATTGTACCAATCGCGAGGATGCTCGATGGGGTGCTCATATTTCTTTCTTTTCTCAATTATAAAATAATCCGTGTCGCATTCTATGCGAGTGTACCCCGGGATCAAAAATTTGTGGTCTATAAAGTAGAACACTGCATCAGGATCATAAACATAACAGCCACATGTGACTTTTTGTTTTGACCCGCACAAGTATCAGAGTAGAGTATAACATGCTCGATATCTGATGGTAAATATATAAGTTTTTTATAAAGGCAAGAAGCCACCTGATTTGCACCTCTGCCGGAGATGATCTCATGCCACATTTAACACTTTGTTTCACTTCGAACTCATTCATGCATCGTGAGATTATACGTCCAAAGCTGTCTTTTATAAAACGCAATCGATGTATTTAAATGCGGCGTGTCACTGTTGCATATAGACAGCTTTGGACATTTCTGCAAATGCTTCTTCTTTATCTACCTTTTTTGCTGAATAGGCTTTTTCAGCATATTCTTGGTGCTTATCCAACCCAACCTTAAGATTTTCTTTCTCTGTCGCCCTTTTTTCGTTAGCCATCATGCTTCTCAACTTCGCATTGTTGGCAGGTGTCCTTGTTGTAGCGTTTTATCGAAATATTCATTTTGTGAAAGACAGACTCATAAATATTTCTACTCACCAGAGATTCTGGAGCAACTATCAATTTGTAGAAAGAAGGGATAAACTGCCGATCCCCCGTTTTGTCCCTACAATAATGGCTCTCATAAGACGGTATTGACAGGATGTGTTTCCTAACTACCTACGTCACGTTTTTCATCCCCGATTTTATTTGATGGAATATGGGGGCCTCTTTTGTCATCACCTTGGACTTAAAAAAACGGCAAAAATAACGCACTAGAGCATAAAATCACGTGTTTGGTCCATTAATTCAAACAGAAACTGAAATATTATCGTGTCAAAACCGAGACACTACCCAGCGCAGTTTTGTGTTACTAGAGATAAGTCTCGTCATGTCTTTGGTGTATAAAGAGGCAACATAATTTAACTCTTGCTGCACAAAATTGGTATAGAGCAACCGGAGTTTTCTAAAGAAGTATCAGTCAGCACTTTTTAATTTATCATATCTCTTGTACCAGTAAACGATTTAAAGGGATCTCTAAGACATATTAAGATATCTCTCTTTGTACAAATAATAGTATATTAAGTATCAAGAACAGTAAGGACAGTTTACCGATCGACGACAATGTTTGGCGACTGAGCGAAGCGAAGTCGCCAATATTGAAGAAGATCGGTAAACTCCTTACTGTTCGAGATGCTTATACTATTTTTTGTATGCCCATTATGAACACAAAGACATTGACTAAGCAAATATCTTGAAAATGGTAAAAATTGTGTTTTGGATAATTATTTCTGCCCTGTAGATCCACTAAACCTTAAGTGGGTTCTGTTGTTACTATGGATACGTTTGTAATTTTACTTTTTAATGTCACGATATTTGACAAACGCGTGACTATTTATATCAGTAGTGTCATTGTCTTTATCATATAAACAAAGGTAGTGTTTTAGAAGTATGAGTGAGTCTGCGAACGATAATTCTGATATTGAAGAGGCATGGGAAATATGGTGCTCTTCAATAATTCCGGAGAAATCAAAAAATCGTTTAGAAAAGACGTATAAAGTTTTCAAAAAGTGGTTTGAAGACAATCATGGAAAGAGCTTAAACGAAAAACTCCTGTTGGCATACTTTGTTCAAATTTAGGTATTTTTTTAGAGCATATTTGAAAAAAAACGAAATATTTTTTAAAAATAGTCTAGTTTTTACAAAATACTGATGTTTCAAGAAAGGATCATCTATGGATGATGCATTTTTTCGACAAATTATATATATTTTACTTACCGTTCAGCTGAACGGTAAGTAAATTACTTACCGTCGCGTTTTTGCTTAGTAACCAGTAAACTTAACCTACCGTTCTAAAACCAAGCACGGTAAACAATTCGAAATAGCATGGGCGTACAAAAAAACAATAACGTAACGATTATAGATCTTGATTTATCTCAAAATGCACATTTTTCGACTTATCTCCTTTTGCACGGGCAAGAGCGAATTGAAATATAAAATTTAAAACTTGATATACTAAACCTTTTGTTTCCAATCGTAGATATAGTTCCTCTGTGATCTCAACCTCTTCCAGCAACAGTTTTATGCCAAAAAGTTATGAGCAAAAATCATATGCGTCGAAGAATTTGGAAACCAGGAATCAACCTGTGATCTCAATCAATCCATTTGAAGATGAAGCTTATGATGAGAAAATGAATCCATTTCTTGACGACGATGGTGATGATTTGGATATGACTAACCCCTTTAGGGAGGACTATGATTGTGATAAAAATTTAAATCCTTTTAATTAAACAATAGATTCAATGTACAGTACAGCTGAAGTATGGACAAAATTCAAGATATGCATATTAATTTTATTTTAATTCTCCCTAGATTCAAGGATTATTTGTATTATACAAGTTGATGGGTCAAAAGAACTGGTTATATAGTAACTTTTAATATTTATTATTTGATTCTATTTTTCCAGTATAGTAGATGAGCTTATAATATCATTCATTAATTTAAAAATAAAACATATGCGATCCCAAACGCTCTTATCTGTTCACCATTCATTTGAAAAATCCCTTGTTGACAAACGATATCTAAGGTTATGGGATTTCTGTGAGCTTCATAATATAGACTCCAAATTGTGGATTCATACTCTAGGACCGACCGAACATAGGATGGGAATAGGATATTATTAAAATGCTCTGACATTCTCATAACTAAATCCAACATTCTATTTCACGAATCAATAATGCTCATCAACTTCATATAATATGGTATTAAATATGTACGTAATATTTTACTTTAGTTTGCCAATTGCAAAATACTTCTTTAATCCTATTATTTTATTCTTTTTATGGTAGTCTCGTTTTTATGTATGTTGTCTAATGAGTACTATCAACAAATTGTAGTCTGGCTATGGGTCCAGCTTAACCAGCTTTACTATATATTTTTTTACAAACAATTTTGAGTTAAATATTGCTGAAATTTTTCACTATAAACCTTCAATTTAGTGGTGATATATTGATGCGAATCGGCAACGTCGCAACTTATCCCCGCTAGACTGCCGCGAGCGAGAGCCGAAAAGTTTTGTAAACACAGCGCAAAAATACACCTAGAACTATGAGTTTTATGTTTACGTTCTTAGAATTTGTATGTAAATCTTTTTCTGTCGAGAGTAAATTTGTTTCCTTTAAAAGTGCATACAAGTCTTTTATTGTGCTCTAGAACATACCAGTAAGATTCACATTAGGTCCTTCGTACTGAATAATTAGCGAAAATAATCGAAGAAAAACTGTAATTACGTCGCCGGCGGGCCAGCATCAAGCGGCTAGCCAAGTGCTGTGCGACGGAGCGAGCGCGATATATTGGGGGCGAGAGGCTAGAAAATCAGTGCGATTTATGAAACAACGAAAGGGCTGGTATCGACGGCGAACGTAGTAAAACAATAATCGAAACAGGTGGTACGCTTACTGAACCGCTTAGGATTGCAAGCATCGTCGAGAAGCAGTCCACCAGGTCGTATTTCCTTTTTTTTTACTTGTTTTCCCTTTATTAATTGTTAGATTAGAGTTTTACTTGTATACTGTTGATTCATTTCTGACCGAGAGCCAATATTTTAATGATATTCTTAATTTTTTTTAGTTGTTTGATTTTGTTTATTAGTTAAGTAAGCAAAATGGATGTGCAAACCTTTAAAAAAAAACGCGCTAATTATAAAAGTTAACTCACGCGTTTTGATAAATTTATTAAACATATTTAACGATGATTTTGACCAAATAAAAGTACGATTAGCACAGTGTCAAAGTTGGGAGTTACGGAATATGACGAAATTCAAGTTCAAATAGAGTTGTTGGAAACCGAAAATGAGGATGCCAACTTTGAGGAACGTGCTACGTTCGAGGATTTATATTATCGAGTAACTGTAAGCGCAATGAGCATTTTGGAACTAAACTCGAATAGGTACCCCAAACACAGCACAGTTCAATCAACAGGTTGCTCCACCATATATGCCAGGTGTTCAGTTTCCTAAAATTATTCTACCTATTTTTACGGCCAATTATGATGAATACATGTTTTTTATGATTCTTTCAATGCGTTGATCAATGACAATCGTACGTTAAGTGATATAGAGAGCGTTTTCATTATCTAAAGAGTTCTTTGAAGAAGGAGGCGGCTGATTTCATATCAGACCTTGACACCACTTCTTCAAATTACCAAATTGCTTGGCAACTGCTAATGAGCGCCTTATTACTCCCAATCACGTGAAGGCGATTTTTGAACTTTCCCAATTATTAAGCAGAGAGTCTCACGTCGGCCATAGGCAGTTATTGGATAATCTTAATAAAAATATCAGAGTTTTATAATCTTTACAAGAGCCTGTCGATAAATGGGACGCTCTGCTTATATATTTAGTGAGTTCAAAACTTGACAATGTGACTAGAAGAGAGTGGCAGATATTCTCGGAACCTTTGAAAACTCCCACTATGGGATAAAGTAGATAAATTATAAGGAATATTCAAGGAATTGTATAATCGTCATAGTTTAGCGATATTAGTTTCAAAAAAACCGCTTGTATATTAGCCGAAAACAGTTAATTTGTCACAAACAGTATACAAGTTTTATATTATGGTCATTCGATTTTTGTAGTGGCTAATTTTTTTTGTCTCAGTGTGAAGATCCCACCCTAAACTTTCTCCCACATTCTTTTGTTGTTAGAGAATCTTCTTCAACTACAGAATTGAGAGTAGTGTTCGATGCTTCTGCAAAAACGGAATCAGGAGTATCACTAATTAAATGCCATTCTAATGACCGAGCCTACTATTCAACATTTTCTATTCTGCTAAAATTTCGGAAACATCGATATGCGTTAACAGGCGATTACGCGAAAATGTACCGCCAGGTAAGTGTTCATAGTAATCAGAGACATCTTCAATCAATACTTTGGAGAAAAAATAGAGATGAGCCTCTAAAGGCTTATACTCTAAATACGGTGACTTATGATACATCAAGCGCTCCTTTTTTGGGAGTCACATGTCTGCACCAATTAGCCGAAGAAAATCACATATTGAATCCCAAAATGAGTGATGTAATAAGAGAAGAATTATATGTAGATGATCTCATTTCAGGAGGTGATACTATTCGAGGATAGTAGGCTATGATTCTTTTTATATTGTTGATTAAGGACGAAATTCCCTAAAATTCTACGCAAACCGTAACTCTATATTTTTTCTAACCGGAGATATAATTAAAATAAATATTAGGTGGCTGGATTATGCAACGCCTCCGCAATTTAAGGGGATAGTTATTGACTTCTAAGACATTAAATGAAAAATAATTTGAAAAACAAAAAAGATTAATTCCACTTTAATTAACGTCGCCCTAAATGTTCAAAATGCCGTCCATCATTTTCGATGCACTTTTGAATTTTATCTCGAGTATTCCAAACCGGTCTCTAGCTCGGCAACTGAAATAGTTTGCATGGTGTGCCTTATTTTTGCCCGTGTAGCAGGTCTGGTGACAAAAACCAAGTCTTTTCCTCGACCCCATAAATAAAAATCGAGACATGTCGAGTCGGGAGATCGAGCCGGCCATGGAAAGATGCTACTCCGTCCTATCCATCTACCAGGGTAGTTAGCTTCCAAAAACTTCCGAACGTTCACTGCGAAGTGTGGCGGACAACCATCGTGCTGGAATATAATTCTTTGTCGAATTGCAAGAGACACTTCCTCCAACAAAACCGGCAATTCCTCTCTTAAAAACCTCAAGTAACAGGTGGATTATCAAAAAATTCGTCCTCCTAGTATTCCTACCCAACAATTTACGGACCAACGACCTTGGTGCTGGATTTCTCGCATCCAACGCGGATTTGTTCTCGACCAGTAGTGGGTGTTATGTAGGTTCATTCCCCCGTTGCTATGGAAGGTGGCCTCATCAGTCCACAATATATGCGAGAGAACTTGCTGATTTTCAGTTATCATTCCCAAAAGCCAGTGACAATAATCCAGTTTTCGATCGAAATCTGCAGCAGTCAATGCTTGATGTAGGAGTAAGTAAGTGATAAGGATGTAATCTGAAACAAGGGAAACATGCAACAATATTGAAAAGATTATTATAAGTACACAGCGTCCTTATTGTTTTTTATCGATGTTTTAATGTTTTTTATTGCGTTTAATTGATCACTTCGATGTTGTGTTATTTATTAGTTCTCTAAGTTGTTACGTTGTATGTCGGTTGTTTGTATAATTCCTGCACTGTTTTTTTGAAACTGTCTAAATGTTGAACGGTGTTGAAATGCGTATAACGTTCTTTGTTCCTTTTTTAGCCTTGAGAATGATGCGGAATGCATCGAAACGTTGGCATTTGATTTAAAAGCTTAACAATAAAGTCCAAACAAGCTGAAAACTGACTTTTAATTAAGATATTTCTGGACGAAAACCACATTACATAATTGAAAAGATAGGATGGGAAAAAGTCATTAAATAGACCTTTGTGGAACTACAATCTTTTGATTCGTTCATGTTGTTGCTTACTTGTGTTCTTTGAGGATGTCTTGAGCAGTAGCTCGAGTTACTGCCAGGTCTTGCCCAATGATCCTAGTACTTAATTGAGGATTAAACTCGACGTAAGCTAGCACATTAACGACGTTCTGTTCCGTGCGTCATCTGCGTTGTCTGCGGTATACAGGAAAATGAACGTTTCCAGTTGTCCGCAAATGATTGATGATTCGAAGAATATCTTTTCTACTAGTGTGACGTCGCTCAGGGTATTGCCACGCATAAACCCGGGCAGCCATTGTAGTATTTCTCATGGATTCAAAATAAACACCAACCAAGTCAATTTGGAAAAACTAAATTAACGCAACACGAACAACAATAAAAATATGAACAAGAAAACACGAAAGTAGCACCTAAATGACATTGACATAAAACTAAAATGTTTTAATTCGTTGACGTATTGTTTCCAATTTTGTTTTCACAGCTTACTACTTTTTTTATTTGGTGATTGCGGAAATAGTTATTTGTGTATTTAGAGCGCAAAGTAACGGATTGCCGCTTGAGAAAGAATGTTACTGCGCGACGCGTACCGGAGCGCAGTAATCTTTCGAAAACGGCAATCTTACTTTGCGCTCGAAAAACACACAGAACTTTTTCTACAGCCGTATTTTTTAAAATTAAATGCACATTTTTCTCTATATTCTGAAATTTGCAAATGACTGTCAGTTTTGACATATTATGTTCGGGCTTCGGGCATATTTAGAACAGGATTGCCAGCAACAAACTGTAACAAACGCACGACTTTATCTTCGGTTTCCATGACCATTCAGCACACTAGACGGAAAAAGTGAGAATTTCCTTTTCCATGTTCGCGCTAGAGCGCAAAATAAGGATCCACGGCATTAGTCGATTTTGCGATTTCATTTGAATTTAGTATTTAGTTATTTTGCGCGCGGCTGTAGAAAAAGATTATTTACATATTTTAGGTACTCTTTTCTTGTGCATACATTGGTAGTGTTACTACGATTTTTCATTTAATGTCTTAGAAGTCAATAACTATTTATGTATCATAGAGTATCCCCTTAAATTGCGGAGGCGTTGCATAATCCAGCCACCTAATATTTATTTTAATTATATCTCCGGTTAGAAAAAAAGAGAGAATGTTAAGGTTTGTAGAATTTTAAGGAATTTCGTCCTCTATTCAACAATGTAAAAGAACTATTTGAAATTTTCATAAATATCTGCAATAACTGTTGCAATGATATACAGCGCCCTCTAGCGATAACGGCGAAATCTACTCGGATATTTTTTATGCAGAACATTATTATGCAATAAGAGCTCTTTTAAACGAGACCTACTTTGTTCAGTTCTGTTGACTCATACCGGAGTTATGGCCATTTAAATGAAAACATGTTTGACGTTTCCCCACCACTATATTTTATGAGATATTACAAAATACTTAGATAAAAAAGTCACAAATTTTCTACTTTTTACGATGGTAATACAGGGTGTTCGAAAAATAGACGGAGATATTTGAGAGAGTGATTCCTTGTTAAAAAATATGAAAAATAGTTTCTATAAACATGCAGAGTTTTGAAGATACAGGGTGTCAAACTTTAAAAAAAAAATTGGGTTTTTATTAGTAACTTAAATATCCTTGTACTTATTTTGGTGAAATTTTGTAGTGTTATCTGTAGTAATAAGGGGCTCATTTAGCCTTAATTAGATTAAAAATATAAAGTCCAGTGGCGTCTCAGGGGCCGTCATAACCGAATATTATTGACAAAAAATGCGCGCCAATGACATTTTTAAACATTTTATATATTTTTTTCGTTTTAAACAACTAAAAATACAACAGTTTGGTTTCTTGGATTTGTTTTAAAAACCAGTTTATTACATTTCAAAACTTTTTTAAAAAATGGGTTCTTTATTAATATCTTAAATATTCATTTGACCGATTCTGTTGAAATTTAGTAGTCTTAATTGTTTGTAATAATATGGGGCTCATTTAGCCTGAATAAAAATAAAAATATGAAGTCCAGTGGCGTCTTGGGAGGCATCATACCGAATATTATTGACAAAAAAGTATGCGCCACTGACTTTTTAAAATATTTAAATTTTTTTCGTATTAAGCAACTAAAAATACAACTTGATTTGTTTCCGTATCTCACCTCCCTTTCGAGAAAAAAAAAATAAAAACCAGTTTATTTTACATTTCCAAACATACATTTTGGTAGTCTTGTCTGTAATAATATAGGGCTTAATTAGAATAAAAATATGAAGTCCAGTGGCGTCTCAGGAGGCATCTTATAGAATATTATTGACAAAAAAGTGTACACCGCTGACTTTTTTACAAAATTTTCATTTTTTCCGTATTAAACAACTAACAATACAACATTTTTATTTCTTAAATGGTTTTCGTATCTTGTTTCGTTTTCGAACAAAAAAAAGACCAGTTTATTACATTTCCTCTTTTTTTTAAATTCGTTTTTTTTATGAATATCTTAAATATCTATTGACCGGTTCTGTTGAAATTACGTGTATAATTCCTTTCTAAAAGAACTGACGCGCAAATGTCAAACCTCCATGTAGAAATAATTATTTGTTTTCCAAGGCGCTTGTGATTTTTTCTAGGAAAAATTGATAAACCAATTTTGTCCAGTAACATGCAATAAAACGATTTTTTTTTCTCAAAAACGAAGTGAGATAGGAATAAAAATAATAGGCAAAGAAGTTGTATTTTTAGATGCTTAATCAAACAAAAAATATTAAAGTTACAAAAAAGGTAGTGGCGTACATTTTTTGATAATAATATTCGTTAAGGTGCCCCCGGGACGCCACTGGTCTTAACAATTTTAATCTATTTAGGGCTAAATTAGCCTCTTAATACAACAAATAACATTGTCGAATTTCAACAGAATCAAGTAAATATTTTTTTAAGACATTAATAATTTAATTTTTTATTTAACATCCTGTATCTTGAAAACTCTGCATTTCCGGACCCATGTTTATAGACTTGTTTTCATATTTTTTTAACAAGGAATCACCTTCTAAAATATCTCTGTTTATTTTTCGAACGCCCTGTATTTATAATATATCTTTACATTCACATTTTTTGAGAAAAGGCCCTTTTTTGATTTATCATTTCCAGTTGCGCCCTCTAGTGACCATTCTACAAAGTTGAAAATAATTTCCAGCGATTTCCCTTGGCCGCTTTACTCGAGTTATGACCGACGTCCATCCTCAGTTGGCCATCCGGTACACAATACTTATTCAGAAACTAAAACATCAATGTTTTCAAGCTAATATATTTTTAAATATTACAACTCATAATCTACAAAACGTATTATCAAATCTCAGAGACTGAAATCTAAAGAATTAGTGGTCTAATGATTTTCTTTACGTTCTCAACATCAAAACTGATCCAGCTGTCCCTGGAACCCAAGTCGGGAATTAGGCTCGGACAACAGTTCATAGTCTAGGTGAGCTTAATATGGTATAAAAAATCCTTAAAAATAACCGCATCTGAGAAGTGATTCCGCCGCAATAGATAACATATCTACAATAAATATTAAAATAGAACTATAAACATCCCGGGTATGGATCAGTTCGATTTTTCCTTAATACAAAGTTGATTTTCCTATCCATATCTTCATTGTAGATTGACTTGCACCTTTCAAAGTTTATTCTTCTTCTGAACTGAAAATTTGAAGAATAAAAATACATTAAAATGCTATAATTTGAATATAAAAATGATCACAAATTAAATACAAAAACAGTAAAGTGCGAAACTCCAAAGAAAATTGAGCGGGGTCAACGGTTGATGTATAAAAAGTATTAAGAGTTCCTAAATAATTTGATACATGTTCAATTGCATACCGATGGTTAATGATTAATGGGTATATGGTTGCCATGTTGCCAACCGTCCCGATTTTCGCGGGACGTCCCGATTTTTGGGGCCATTTTATTACGTCCCGCCAAGACCTATGGCGGGACGCCAAATGTCCCGATTTTCAATCGAGAATCAAATTTGTTTGCAAAAAAACGTCAAACAGATACAAGATACACCCGTTTTATATTCACTCCTTATATAAAATGAAACTTGAGGCATATTAAAAGTGAGTTACAAATAAAAATTTATTTTATACAGACTTGTAGAGAATTTTACAAGCATGTGCTTAGCAATAAATCAAAGCTGACTTCTGCAAAAGCCAAAAAAATACTCCTTTAAAATAACACAACAGAATATACTTTTTAGTTGTTAGTTCTTAGTTATTACAAAACAAAATGGTTTTTTTACATCGCATAGGAGTAAATTTCCTTTGTAATATGTTATCCACACAGAATTAGAATTTACAAGAAATAGCCTTTTAGTTCTTTCTCAATTATATGATTGTTATGTTTTCATGTTACATATGTAGGTCCATACTAGGTAGAATATTCTATTCTATATTCAGTTATTTTATTTTCTTTGCTATGTCCTATTGTGCCTAAAAATGATTTCTTTTAAGTTCGATTAAAATTTATTCTTGACTATATTCTATATTCTCATTAAAAAATTCTCCTGGAATTCAAAACTGATGTGCACAGCAAACTTTCAACTCTTTACTTTAGGTCCCGATTTTATTAGAAATGTCCCGATTTTTATATGCAACATCCCGATTTAATAAATCTTGGAGTTGGCAACCCTAAATGGGTAGAGTATCAAATGTAACAACTAAGGAAACAATTGGTTCGAACAAAATTATAAGCTGTAATTGCCACAATTTATAAACAGTTACCAAAAAACAAATAGGGATAATTGTTTTTATTCCAATGCCAGGATAGAAGTATATTTATTACAATAAGTACCACCAAGCATTTTGCCGTAATGATAATCAAGCCTATATTATTTGCAACTCTACCATACCTGAAACGGTTTCTCAAAGTAACGGGTACGACGATATTGATCCAAAATACCCTCCTTCCCTAAAATTCTGTTCAATATACGACATGCTGCCTCTACATCATTGTTGTGTACAAAAACCGTACGAGCAATAAAGCTGGCGTGTCTCATTTTAAGGGGTGTTCTCCTATATAGTAGGGTGTTCTAGTTTGAAGAAATTAATATTAAGTCCTAGTACTTCTGGTTTACACGCTAGAGCCCAGGAGGACCGAGGACTAGTCTGGCTTTCTTGTTACCAATTTTGGGATTTCTTTCTCTCTTGCTTTATTGGATTTAGCTACGGAGGGCTATAGATTTAGCTTAGCTTAAGCTTATTAGCTCAAACTTAATTTGAGGTTAGGACGAAACATAACATCTTCTTTTTCTTTTGTTGATTTGACATTTGACAGTTTGAAATATCAGTCCATCTCATCCAAATCTCCTCCCACGAAAACGTGTGCCATTTTTGCTTCGCCCAATAAATGGAATAATGGATTGATTATTGACCAAACAATATTGAAAAGGCATTTTCTTTCAGATTCTCTGAGTGCTATTAATAAAATAAAAGAGACGAAAACTGACCTTAAGAGTGATATTATTTGTCTACTTACAAAGAGAGTCGGCGCCTCGTCCTCGAGATCACTTTAGATTCACTTGTAGTAGTACCACCCGTGCGCTAGGGCCCACAGTATTTTAATGAAAAACCTGTTATTCATCTCTAGCTAGCGAGCCGCGTTTACAAACCGTAATGACAGTTGGGTACGCAGGGCTTGAATTATTTACTATTTGGAGAGTTTGTTTGAATGTCCTGACGGTCCAACGAGTTACTTGTAACGGCTCTAGTGGTTCGATGCTGCGTTTGCGACACGACGCTGTGGGTTTAAGTCCCGCCATTAGCAAGGCTTTTTTTAAAGTTATCTCTGTATTTTTTTTATTATGAATTTTGGGAACACCTTGGGTTAGTTTCTGTTTCTTGAACCCCCGTAGCGAGCGGAGGGCCATGCGTGAAGTGATATATTAATGTTCTAAAATAGTAAGCAAACCCGCCCATTATGGTTTATAACCGCTGCCCGCTAGAGGCGAGTATCACACTCTTTGACAAGGGAAGGGAGTGGACAGATAATTTCGCTTTACGGCAGCGCGCAGTACGTGTGATCAAAAATCGGAACGGACGCCCCTAATAGGAGCCAGACATTCAAAGAGGCACCTCTGTGTATTTTGGTGATTTTTGTTGTGAAAAACTCAAAATACTTCAATTTGTCCATAACAATATGATGTTTTGTTGTGCTTATGGCTGTAAAAGTTGCAATGACCGAAAGGAGCCTGGAATTACTTTTCACAGGTAAATATAGTTTACACCTAGTTCTTGCTGACGCTAATATTTTTTATTTATTTTCTTTGTGTGAGCTGAGATATAGATTATTTCAAAATATGATTACGAGTATACTTCAGGCTGCCTTTCTTTGTAATTTTATACTAGCTTTGTTAACATTTTTCAGTCATGATTGCTAATAAGAATCACATAATTCCTCTTGAAAATGGCCTGTTGCGCAGTATGCATTGTTTTGATGTTTCAAGAACATATATTTATTTGTTATATTTCAATAATTGCATTTTATGATTTAAGCCAGTCAACTCGTGGAGCCAACCCGTAACAGAACAGTTGCCGGTTTTACCCGTCCGCTCCCTTCCCTTGTCAAAGGCTTAAAAAAAACTTAATTTGAGGTTCGGACGAAACATCTTCTTTTTCTTCCGTTGATTTGACAGTTTGAAATATCAGTCCATCTCATCCAGACCTCCTAGTAAGTTGTGCCATTTTTGCTTTTATCAAATTGTAGTTGTCTTGTCTTAAATGAATTAAAGGATTGATTATTCACCAAACAATTTTGAAAAGGCATTTTCTTTCAGATTCTCTGAGTGCTATTAATAAAATAGAAAAGACTAAAACTGATATTACTTGTCTACTTACAAAGAGATTATATTTCGGCACCCCGTCCTCGAGATCAGTA
>JAEQML010069541.1:0-17403 GCA_016904865.1 Pissodes strobi | reverse complement strand
CCTAATCTAAATTGAACCGGCATAAAATATTCCAGCAACTACATAAATGAATATTAGCATAAGCGGCACATTATTGTCAATATTCATTTGTGTAGCTAGCAATTTATTCAATATTCGTTGGATGTAGCCGCTTGGAGTTTTCTATGCGATTTAATTTAGATTATATTATAACTATATAGAGCAACGATTTTGATTTAGATACAAATATCATCAAGTCTATTCCCAAGAAATTCAGCTAATTTATAATTTATACTTAAGAAATATTAAATATTATAGCATGAAACCAGAAGAACGGTTTTTAGGTTTTGATGTAGAAAACCGTTAGAATGTAATTACCGACAAATCAAACGACTAACAGATTTTATCAAATAACTAGATCTCCACCGACTGAAATAATTATATTATCATATATGTTGTTGAATACTGCAGACGTTGGATTTCATGCCCATGCGATTGTTCTTTAGTTTTGCATAATCCTCACCTTCCTTCCCAGTCAGCAGCTCATCATTTCCAGAATATATTCCACCTTCATCCAATCCCAAGTTTGAATTTGAACTTGAAAAATATTATGTAAGAATGTTCGAGCTAAATTATAAACAACCCGAGCGAAAGCGCAGGCAATTATGAACCTTAAAGTTGCAATGGTCAGCAGATTTTATCACCGAGTATGTTCTACTCGGTGATTTTATTATATAAATTGTAATGCGGACCGTTAGTACGACATGCTTTTGTCTGTCACCTATTATTCTGCTATAATCATTGCTGCAGTTCACACTAGACTCTAGAGAGAGCACGCGGTCCAACCCACCCGTCCACCCTTAGGAATATTTCACTTCACGCATAGCCCTCTGCTCGCTTCGCTCGCTACGGGGGCTCAAGAAAAGGAAACTAACCAAGTGCTAACCAAAACTAACCCAACACTTACCCAAAATCAAGAAAAAAAAATGCTTAGAAATATAACCTTAAAAAAATAAAAAAACCGACGGGGTTTGAACCCGGGTCGCCAATGTGAAGGTTAACCATCCAGACCCCTAGACCATCTGCGGACATACAAACAACTGGTTGCATCGAGAAGACATGGCGCGAAACGTGGGGTGGACGGGTAGATGGGACGGGTGTGCTCTCCCTAGAGTTTAGTCAGTTCACAGGAACGTGGCTCTGACTGTTCTACCGATATCCTAATCCTCAAACCCAACTCAAGAACTCGAATCTACCTACACCAATGTTGAGCCTTCACGCATGCGTACGTGCTAATTCATATAATATTTTTCAAAGTTGTTTTTTCCTGAAAGAACATGCGTGTTTTAGTAAACGGGTATAGTGTAAATTCGTTAAGTCTTTGATCAATAGACATTGTTATTGTTTTACCGAAGTGCATTCTTTTGGTACTTTATGGTCGTTTAATTATGGGATACCATATAAGATAATTATATTGAATGTTACAACATTATGCAAAGAAGTCCCAAAGAATAAGAATCTGTTTGGTATACAGTATTCATTCTAGAAATATACCTATATGTTCGGCACATCCACATACAAAAGGAAAATCCTATACCACTCACTCAACGAGCAGTCAGTATATATGAATAGAGTTAAAAAGTAATGATACAGGAACATTTTGAAAATTCTGGAGATATTCCAAGTTGATTTCATCATATATTTTGGGAATGATCATATTAGCGCCTGGCACAGGAATATTATTCAAATATCCTAGTATTTCTGGAATAAAATTCAGAGAACATGCTTCCTGGACATTCAGAAGAATCTTCGAAAGTTCAAAATTGAATAATATATGAATATTCGCAGAATATCTGATACTTTTGAGTTAACCCTTCCGTACAGATCGAGTCAAAGTATTCTAACTCCGCCAGTCACCATCCGATAATTTTTTTAGATCTTAATCAGTGAATATTCCTATGGTCCTTGAGCCTTCCGAAACCGTGCAGTGCTTAGATATGCATTTCGTTCAGACGATCGGCGCATTTTTTTAAAGGGATTCATGCCATACATGCGCAAGTTATAGAAAATTAATTTAGAACCGAAATAATACAGCATTCTATGATCGTATATGGCCACAATTAAATTCCAACGTGCAGTCTCTCTCTTCAGTCGTTCACCCTACGTGAGGGTATGGTGACATCATGTATTCATTCTCTTGACTTCTTTGGCCGAAGTTACTCGATTCTGCGCTATGTGTGAAGCCTCCGGTAGGTTGTGGCCCACTAGGGTTTTAATTTGGTCTATCCATCTCTTAGGTGATCTTCCACGTTTCGCCTTCCTTCTACTTTCCCCTCTATCATCAGTCTTTCGATTGAGGTGTCGCTCCTAGCAATATGTCCAAAATATCTCAGTATTGATTGGTTGATTTTTGTGACCAGGCGTGTCCCAATTTTTAGTTCTTCGATAATGGAGATGTTTGTTCGGTGGGCTGTCCATGGTATTCGTAGCATCCGTCGATATACCCACATTTCCAAGGCGCTTATTCTCTGTTTATCACCCTCCTTCAGAGTCCAGGTTTCGGAGCCATACATGGCAATAGGGAAGATGAGGGAATTCGCAATGCGCAGTTTAGTGTTTCGGGTGATTGTTGTAGCCCTGCGTCTAATCTCAGCCTCGTATCCTCCAGAGTTTGTTATCATGGAACCTAAGTAATTGAACTGGCTTACAACAGGTTGATTGTTATAAAGGCGGTCTACAATCATCGTCTTAGTTTTTTGTTTGTTTAATTCCAAGCCATATTCTTCGCTAAGCACAATCTAGCGATAATCTCCTTTAGTTTCTCTTTGCTGGCAGCGATGATCACGGTATCATCCGCGTATCCAGGTTATTTATTCTCCTGCCCCCCACTGATATGCCACAGTTCCATTCTTCCATTACTCTACGCATAATATATTCTGTGTAGGTATTAAATAGGTTTGGCGAGAGTATGCATCCCTGTCTCACTCCTGCGTTGGTTTTGAAACTACTAGATAGCGTGTTATTAGCTCTGATTTTAGCATTGTTGTTCTCATAGAGTCGTCTGACCAAATATATAAGGTGAGTTGGAGTGCCCATTTCTAGAAGGATAGTCCAGAGTTTATTCCATTTACCTTGTCAAATGCCTTGGAGTAGTCCACGAAACAGAGGCACATTTCAATGTTGTATTCCCTCGATTTCTCTATGATCTGTCGAAGATTCAGAATCTGTTCTCTAGTGCCCTTTGCGGGGATGAAACCTGTTTGTTCGTCTGATATCTGCGGAAGGAATTATTTAAGGCGCTCATTGATGATGGTTAGGAGTATTTTACTAGCATGAGGAATCAGGGCGATTGTCTGTAATTACTGCATTCCAGGGGTGATCCTTTTTTAAAGATAGGCACAAGGATGGAATTGCACTACTCATCAGGTCATTTGCCGGTATTCCAGATTTCTTTGCATATCATATGCATTAGATCTATTCCTGTTTCTCCCATTGCCTTGATTACCTCTGCGGTGATACCGTCAATTCCTGGAGCCTTGTTGTTCTTAAGCCTTGTTATAGCTCTTTGGACTTCTGTTCTTAGTATGGCAGGTTCCCTGTTTAGATCTTCAAGGTCCATATTCTTTCGGTTAGTGCTATCGTTTTCGCTAAATAGTTCTAAGCAGAATTTCTTCCAGACCTCGACAATCTCTATGGGATCCGTAATAGTATTTCCAAGTTCATCTTGAATAATTGGCGTTCGAGGCTAAAACTCCTTCGATAAGTATTTGATTTTGTTAAAAAGCTCTCTAGATTCACGATAGTTTGCATGTTGTTCTATCTCATCGCATATGTTGTTTATTTGTTTGTTCTTGTCGTGTCGACATGCGTGTTTTATTTCTTGATTTAGTTGGCGTAGTTGTTGCTCTTTTGTGTTTGGATCCATGTTGCAGCCCCTCAACTTCCTTCTTTGGTCGATGAGTTGAATTGTGGTGTCGGTCATCCAATGTTTATGGGGGTTTGAGTTGTTCGAGACAGGCCGTTCAGCAGGATCTTTTATCCAGCCTTTCACGGCCGTCCAAGTTTGCTCAGGATCCTCTGTGGCATCTGTTTTGGTGATAGAGTTCAGGAGCGCCTGGAAGGTAGCGGGTTCGGGCGGTGTGATCCTTTTAGAAATCATCGCGCATTTATTTTTCTGCAATTTTATTGTATAGTGTGCTTTAAGTAGCTTGTGGTCGGAGTTGCAGTCGGCGGCGCCTGGTTTTGCTTTAACACTAGTTATAGATGTTCTCCATCTTTGTCTTATTAGTAGATAATCTATTTGGTTCTTGTATCGTTTATCCGGAGAAATCCATGTTGAAAGTCGACGTGGATGGTGCTTGAAGGTGGTGTTCATTATAGTGAGGTTATTTTCTAATGCAAACTGAGTTAATCTTTCGCTGCGGAGGTTCCTTAATCCTAAGCCGTAATTGCCCACTGTTTGTCGTATATGATCATCCTCTTTCGTTGTGCCAACCTTGGCGTTGAAATCTCCAATGAGAATCAGGAGTTCTTTGTTGGGAATCTTCGAACTTAGTGTTTCGAGTGTATTATATACATGTTCGACCTCTTCATCTGCTGCATCTGAAGTAGGCATATAAACTTGAAGAATGTGTATCCTTGTATGCTTTGCAGATATCGTGATCATTATCAAACGGTCGCTGATGGGCGCATCCACCTGCCCGGAACCGATCTGTCGCCGAGTGCCGCTCGGATCGCATGGCACAACATTTATCCTGGGGTTCCAATTCATGATGTGCTCTTGAGAAATTAATCAGGTGGTTACTCCTTGCCTGCCTGATCCTATGCCGTTGACCATTCTTGGTTCTTCCGCCTGAGGCAATGTTAAGAAGGAGGGATTTTGGGGTGTGGACAAGGTTCCCTCTTGGCGCTGGAGTGAGAGGAGGGACCATGGCTCGCGTGGGCAGGGTCGCTTCCCTGAAGTAGATCTGTCTCCTATCGGGATCATAACAGTGGGCAATCTACGTGCAGTAACAATTGTAAAATAAGTTAAGATTGGTTGTCTTAAAATACATATCCTGAGTATGTTTTCATGGTAATTTTCGAGGGGTAAACTGCGGCGCGGGGCGCGGGCCAAACTTTGTACGCTGAATACCTGCAGTAGAAGGGAGTAGAAGGGAATACAAATGAATACATAATAATACAAGGGAAGACATAGGAATACATGACTACAACGGAATACACCAGACCATACAAAGCACTACAAAGAAAGGCATGTAACTATTACCACCGAACATAAACAAGTTATGTTCTGTGCTACTACTGACTAAAAACATGCTGCATTTAAAAGAACACAGTAATTGAGCTAATTATTATGTTTTTGTCTCATAATCTTTTGGTCGATCTTTTTTTTTTAGGACTGCATAAGGCGTTAGCTCTTTTCAGGGTAAATGGACCGTAACCTAATAACTCAATAGGTCCATGAAATATGTATGCTTTATCTACTTCAGCAATGTCGTCAGTCTTAGCCCAAGTAAAAAACTCTAGTTCAGATTTTAAAAATTTCAGTCGGTATTTGTTGTTCTCTATTTCAATACATCTACCAATATACCACTGGTGTTCATATAATATTTCTCCATTATGATTACTGAGATGATACCATTTGAATTATCTTCTTCACTTGAAGTTTCTAAATGCATTTTGTCATCTGAAGAATCGTCAACTAGATGCTTTACTTGTACTTCATTCTCAGATGTAGATGTATAGTCTGTCCCAACAAATTTTTGAAAATTATTTTGCTTTATCTCTTTTGTTCCTATTTAGGATTTTTTGTATGTCTAGGTTTTTTAGTGCGCTTAGCTGGATTGGATTGCTGGAATAAATCTTCGGAGTCTGTTTTTACTTATTCTGCCCGAGTACTCATCTAGAAGCCAACAAAATAAGGACTTTTTAACTATGACATATTTTTCCTTTGGCTTAATTAGCATAAGGAGATTTTTCTGTAATATCATCTACGGTAAATTTATTGGAGAAATCTTTTAAATCCAATGAATCCATTTAGGAATAATATTTTCTCTCGTGTTATTTTGAGCCATAGTGTCATAAGTACGGTTTTCAAGTTCGTGTGATATTTCTTCCATTTCAGTGTCATTAATATCGGCACATGTTGTCAATGTTAGTAAATTTTTCGATAAATTTTTTTGAAAAAAAATTGTTAATTTTTATCTTGGAATCGGTTAAAGGGATTCATTTACATCTTCCCATCATAAAAATAATAAAAAACATATGCAGGGTGTTAAAAATATTATTTTTAAAAAATAACTCGTTTAGGGGCCGATATCTCGAAAACTATGAATATTGTTTTTTTTTCGTAAAGAAATTTTTTTGTCTTGATGTCCTCTATCTAAATCCAAAGTGTGAATTCTATCCGAAGAAGAAAAACCGGTAGGCTTCTTCGGTAGGCTCCAGTAGGTTCCGGCTTCTATGGGTCAAAATAAAGGTAAGGTCGATATAAAAATACTGTTTTATCCGTTTGCCAATATGCGTTTATTTACTACAGAAGCCTACCGCGCGGGAACATATTTTTCGAATAGGTTCCACCGCTTTAGGTGGGGTTATAATTTAGGGGCCAAATGAAAAATATGGATAGTTTTGAAATTTTGATATCGAAAACTCCTAGACCCCTACCGCGGAACCTATCGGCGGTAGGTTCCCGGTGAACCATTTTTTGGGTCTCGTTCGAAAAAAAATATTTTTCGTCCTCGCCCATCTCCTACTGCGGAACCTATTGGCGGCAGGCTCCCGCCGAGGTCAGATTGGCGCTCTCCGTCGTCGAAAAAACCCCCAACCCGATTTGCAGCCGATTATCTCCAAGAAATTTTGTGGGTGCCTAAATAGGCGCCAGTAAGCACCTAACATTTTTTCTCATTTAAATCGCTCCGGTCCGAACTACTACACCGACGGTCATCGATTTCGATCCAACAATTTTTTTTTTCTTCTGGAGCCTATCCGGTAGGCTCCACGGTCCCCACATTTTACCTAAATACAAGCTGTCTCGTGTTCGGTCTTAACTATACTAACCACTAAGTTATTCAACTTTGCCATATTTTAGGCCACTTTGCATCTCCTACGTTTTCCAAGTTTCCAACGGGGAAACTCAAATTTAAAATCAGCCTGTATAGAATTTCCTGGAAAACAATTACAATTGCAAAGTAATTCATAGGAATACTCTCGGGAATACATAAGAATACAAGGAATGCATAAGAATACTTATGAAGACAAAGAATACATAGGCATTCATGGAAATGCGTTTGATTACATAAGAAGACATGAGATTACATGAGACGTGTTCACCGGAATATATAATTTTCATTCTCCTTTACATTTTAAAATCTCTAATCAACCCCGCTTCTTCTAGGAAAGTTAAAAGCTCAAGCCTTTTAAATAGAAAAAAGTTTGCGTTACCAAACTAACGTCGAAAAACATTCTCAACAACCAAAATAAACTAAAAAAAAACAGGAAATGGTGTTAGGAATTTGACCAATAAATTGCGGATGCTTCAAGAATAAATACAGAATATACTACACCCATACAAAGGTATGGGTTTTAAAATGAAAGAAAAAACTATTTAAGTAACATTACAAACCAATTCAAATCAATTAATTAATTAATTGGAGAGAAAACCCAAATATTTGTAAGGTAAAACATGAATCCTCCACAACAATAAAGAACATATAATACAAATTAACGTTGTTGACGGGCATATTCTCAAAATAAAATTGGAGTTCAAGCTCTCGAAATCCACTTAATAATGAATATTTACTTCCGTTTAAGACAAGCACACCTGTGACCACTTTCTCCCTTCTCTGAGGACATTAAAGTAGAAAAATATTGGCAAAATGGAAGGCTGAACGGCTACAACGAGGTGAGAATTGAGATTGTAAATCACTGGATTTATTCGCAATTCATTAAATAAGTAGTATTATATTTCACCATCGTCTCATAAATAGGTAAAGTGTAGTATCTCTCTATCCGTGCTAAACGGTCACGTGTTGGTAGCTCCGCTGTCCCTTCCATCGCTAGCCAACATCGAATCAGTTTTTCTTTTCGCGCGTTAAACGTCACATCGTTCGGACGGCCCGCAATGCTGACAAATTCTAGGAAACGAAGTCGTTCTCGGACGCACCCCCGTTCTAGGGATAGAGGATAGAACTAAGAAGCCGATTGGTGTCCCTGCTCAAGACAGGGTGTACTGGTTCGTGGGCTTATGGTTGCACGCGGCATCTGTATGTATGCCAATATTTTGCAGTATTATTTACCATTTGTGGTGATGGTTTATGGATTTCGTAACCGGCATTGTATGTTTTATCTTATGGATATTGGCCTGAACAAATCAGAAGGCTATGGCACTATACATGAGCAACCACCTGGCAGTGGCCAATATATTGTGGCTCGTGGAAGTGGCATCTACCTCGGATGTCTCGGTTGGCCAACCAGTCAATATAAATATTATTTCTAGGTGGCAAATGATATTACAAAAGTGCCTTTCGGACAACAAGAGAGCGGTGCATGCCAAGAACTCCACTCCCAAGTAACTTTACAGACCTTTCGTCTCCAAAACTGAACGTTGAAGTAAAAAATGCCGTTAATATTCAAGTTTCTGAAAAGAGATGAAAAGGCTATCTAATATCCAACACCAGCTAAGTGCTAGTTTAACCGGCATCGCACGAGTCATCTCAGATATGTTGGAAGAAAAGGGGGGGGGGGGGAGTCACGAATAAGCTGAAAATAGAGAACCTCGGCAACGCATGTATACACTTGGCAGACATTCATCATTCTGAATCCCGCCCCCGCCCCGTAGGGAACTGGGATACAGAAGAATGGTTCGAAATACAGACCAGGCCTTATCAAAGTGAATTTAAACGCGAAGAGTTCGCTCTGAGCAGGACACAATCAGAGCACCTTTGCTAGAGGTGGACAATAATTATAAGCTCAAGTTCGGCTAGGACCAGGAAGGAGGAAAGATCACCTTCAACAATCGAGGCGCCGCGCCGGTTAGAACATCTTCAAGAACAAGTCAGTAATAATGCAATTGGTCGTTTGCAATATTTCTACAATGAATTGACTCAATATACTTTCGACAAAACCATTTTGTCATATAAAAAGGGTTGAGGTTGAGATTGAATATTATCTTGCAGGCCCTAGAGAGAGGCGAAGTACCGCAGGAATCCCTTGAAACATGTCTTGCCTCAATCACTCAGGAAACCGTAAAATTATGGTGGGTTTTAGCAATAGAAATACCAATATTTTTTCGCCTACAGTGCAGTTGCTTTTAAAATTTCTTACAATTCAGTATGAAAAGGTGCCTCATATAGCTCGTTAAATTCGTATAGGTCGGCAGTAGTACAAGTTTCAGGCCCAGACTTAAGCCAAGATTTTTTGTATTAAAAGATTCTTCAAAAGTGTTTATCACTTAAGGCCGAACCTTCCCAAATATGAGAATATTTGAATATAGAATATAGTGTGGTCCTGAGGTATTCAAAATCTATTCCTAAGGAAGACAGATCCTTGGAAACACTCACTCATAAGTTAGCGACTTTAATGATATTGGCTACAGGGCAACGAGATCAAACAAGAAATTCAATAAGTTGCTCGGACATGGTGAGGATTGAGGATAAAATAAGAAATAAAAATTCCCAAACAGTTAAAAACGTTTGCTGAAAATAAAACTCAACCTACTTTAACTATACACGTCTGTCAGGATGATCCATCAATTTGGGTGGCCAGGATATTAATGAATTATTTAGGAAACACTAAAGACATTCGGGGATCAGAAAGTAACCTTTTCATTAACACGTCCAAGCCTTACAAAGCTGCGTCGTCGCAAACAGTATCTAGATGGTTAAAGATTACACTTCAAAAAAGTGGTGTAATACTCTCAAGTTTACAGCGTACAGCCCCAGGCATGCTTCCACCTCTACGGCTGCTAGGACAGGCGTTAAGGTACGGTGTCCAAGGTGCGGCTGGCAGCGGCGGCTGATCGCGGCGCTTAGCGGCTGTCTATAGACGCCGAGGTCCAGATGGTGTTCAAGACTCGACCAGTCGTCGCGGCTGGGATTTGTCCGTCTGCATTTGCGATAAAAATTTCAAATATGGTGGACGCAAAATTGCAAGCGTGTGTTATAAACAATAATGCAATTATTCAGTGCTTACCTAAAGAAGAGAACCATCAACCAAAACGAGTTAATTCGAGTTGCGAGTCAGAAAAGGCGTAAATGTAGTTCGCTATTTCAAAATCGCGGAAATGAAGGACACTCTTCAATTAGTCGCTCTTTATCATCACAGGAAAATATATTTCCGGAGTTCTTGCTCGTCGTGATTGTAATTGCAACTGCGAGAAGACGAGTCGGTACAATTTCGGAATATTCGGAATATTTCGGGTGGAAACGAATCGCCGGCGGCCGCGACTGCACTGCCCCCGAGCAGTCCCGCCGCGATTCAAATGCAGCCGCCTGCGGCTGCCGCTTCTTGGACACCAGTACAACGCAATCACCAGATTACCAGAGGCGCGGCCAGCGGCCGCGGCCAGTCGCGGCGGCCGCAGTCGCGCCTTGGACACCGTACCTTTAACATAGATACTGGTTGTCGAGCAGCCGAGCCGGTTGGACGCAAAAATTTAAACTTTTGCCACATTTTATAACAGACCCCTTATGTCAGACAGCAGCTTTGCTCAAGCTATTTTTTCTACAGATGCTTAAAATACTTATATTAGTTAAGAGCATCGTCGTTTTAGTTTCTATTGTTGAGTTTTTATTGCCTTTAGGCAGAATGTATTTTCATTTGTTAGTTAAATACCCACTAATAGTTTAACGTTAGTGAATTGCCTTGCCATTCACGCATTTTGATTCGTAATAAAACCAGCATATACTCTTGTAGATTTAGCAGTCGGTAATTCTGATTTTGGTAATTACTTGAGAATAAAAATATTATTTTTATTAGTTTTGTTGCAAGTCACTTTAATTAAACATCTACACTTTACCTATTTATGAGACGATGGTGAAATATAATCGTAAGATTAAACGAACTTACCTGAGTGAAGTTTAATCTTGATTATATGAGCCATCGTCGAAATAAATAGGTCCCCACCCCAAATTTTTTCCTAATTGCATCCCATAACTCCCAAGTATTGCAACAATCTGATTCGATGTTGCGGTGGAAGGGACAGCGGAGCTACCAGTTTGATTTTCTTTCAACACGTGACCGTTTAGCACGGATAAAGAGATACTACACTTTACCTATTTATTTCGACGATGGCTCGTATATTCAAGATTAAACTTCACTCAGGTAAGTTCGTTTAATCTTACGATTATATCGCGCAATGTGAGCAATATATAATGATATTATTCTCATTTGTGCCGTTATTTTCAATTTCAATGAATATTCAAACAAATCTCATGATCAATTTTTAACAGAATTCTTAACATAATGGCCAACAAAAAATAATTTTATGAAATTTTTAATAGTATATTATATCAAAGATTTCAGCTTTGATTATTACTTAGGTATACACTTATTTTCTGACCGTTACAACATGTACTATATGGAATCAACGAATATACAATTAAGTACGTCACTTTTGAAAATATATAATAAAGATACCTCCGTCCTACATATATTTTATGTGGAACCCGAAGTTTACACTTTTTAGTTATCTAGGTACATTGCTAATAATTGTTGAAGAAAATCCAATTTTTCTTTAATTTATTATGAACAAATAAAATATATTTTCTTTTTTAGCTGCACATAATCATTTAATTTCGGTACATGATCTGGACAACTATTTCCTAATGTGTTTGTTTTGCAAAAGAGAGCAATAAAATATATTTGCAAGGCCAGAGTTCGAGACTCGTACACACCCTTATTTCGTAGACATAAACTTCAGTCGGCGCCCTTAACCAAATTTCACTTTCAATACCCTCCTCTGCGAAAATAAATAATTATAATTTATGACAGCATAAAGTTATATAATTAATTTTACCTCAAAATACCTAATTTCGCTAAATTTAGAAGGGCAGCTCTACTATATACATGCGCCCTCTAGCAATTTTATTAGGAACTATCGCGTCTCACTGCATATGGTATTTAAAGGTACTTACATTTTTCTTTCAAATAGGTTTAAGTTTACTAAAATCGGATAAGTCGTTTAAAAGTTACAGCGATTTCAATTATTACACTTTCAATAGCTTATCAAGGTCGGTACGCTAATGAACCTTAAATTAAACCAAAATGCTGCAGAATTGTCCAAGCTTTCTAAGGTATACCTACATTGATGTGGCAATTTAGAATTTTAATATTTATTTTTCAACTGTGCCCCCTTGCGGAAAAATGCGGATCTTAAAAATAATAATTACCATTTCCTTTGTCACTTTAATATGAATTTCTTTCCGGACGTTTATATGCCCAGTAATTTCCGAGATATGTATGTTTAGTCACCACCCTTAACGAAACACCCTGTATACACGAATTGCAATATTAGAGTCTAGATTGCGACATCCTCCACTTACAGCAAAAGTTTTTTAATCATGTTTTATTCTAATTGATAAGAACTTACCTTTGTTGAGGTTCATTTAAACCATATCGATATAGTAAATTTATTGAGTAATATACACATAAATAAGCTACTAGTTCTCTCCACACGAGTTTGTATACACTGCCTCTCCATCTGAAAAAAAGAGTAAGTATTATAAGCATTAACATATTCACACACTTAAATAAGCTTTATTTACAAAAAAAAATCATTAATTTAATTTTTTTAAACAGTGTTTACCTTGGTGTTTGCCTAAGTAAAATAAACTAATCATAATATAAATAAACATTGGCTTATTGACCAATAAACTATTTTCCTGAAATAAATAAACCCTTTACTTAGCACAAATTGAGAGAATATTAGAATACGTCGATCGGCTGTTTTTTGCATTGTTAGTTGCATGGATTGCGCTCTCTTCCAAGCCGTTTAAGGCTCACTCTAAAAGACGGATGTAAGTGGAGAAAGTTAAATAGTAAGTAAAATTCAGTTAGTTGAATCAATGAAAATAAAACGTTGAATAGAAGAATTACTCAATGTTAAATCAATAACCCCTAAATGCAGTGGCGGCTCGCGGGTTGGAAACAGGTGTATAGGTGGAAACTAAAAACGGTGCATTCGTCCCTTCTCCATATGTTCTTCAGCCACGAAAATCTTCTGTTTCCCTCTGTCTTTCCTTCCATAATTAGTTTTAAGAATTGGTACTTGGAATCTCTGAATATATGCCCTAAGTATGCAGTTTTCCTTCTTTTCACTATTTATAGCAATTCTCTTCCTCTTTCCATTATATCTATGACTTCATTGTTCGTCACGCGATCCGTCCATGGAATCTTTAGCATCCTTCTGAAAACACACGTCTCAGAGGCTTCCAGTCGGTTTATGGCATTGGCCTTTATTGTCCATGTCTCGCCTCCATACAGTAGCACAGAGTAAATGTAACATTTCACAAAACGGTACCGTGATTTCAAATTAGGGCTGTTGTTGCTGAGAAGAGTTCTCATGTTCATGAATGCCACTCTGGCTTGCTCGATTCTGCTACGTATCTCCATGTCTGGGTCTATGTCTTCAGTTATCCAGCATCCTAGATATCTAAATTTCGTGACCTGTTGGATTTTCTTACCATTCACTGTGATGTTCAGGAGCACATTTGGTGTTCTGCTAACCATCATTACCCTCGTTTTGTCCGTGTTAATCTTTAGGCCGAGTCGTTTTCCTTCGGAAGATATTATGTCTATGAGGCATTGTAATGCTTCCTGGCCATCTGCTATTATGACTGTGTCGTCAGCGTAACGTAGATTGTTGGCCACCTGACCATTGATTTTGATGCCGTCATCTGTATCTTTCAAGGCATTTTCGAAAATTGCTTCAGAGTACAGATTAAAGAGGAGGGGGGACAAGACGCAACCCTGTCTTACTCCCTTTTATATCGGGAATTTCTGTGTAGTATCACTTCCCACCTTTACCGATGCAGTTTGATTTATGTATAGGTTCTTTATAAATCGTAAATCGTTCTTATCCTTCTTCCTATCTTGGAGCATCTTTAGTAGGTTATGTTTGATACAATCGATCGCCTTCTGATAATCTATGAAGCACATGAAAACGTCCTTGCGCTGGTCTCTGCATTTCTGTAGTAATACGGTAAGGCTGAAGAGTGCTTCACGTATACCGAAGCCTTGGCGGAACCCAAACTGGGCCAATGTCTCTTTCGCATCTATTGTAAATTCTCATATGAATTATCTTTTGGAAAATTTTTAGGACTTGACTCAGTAAGCTGATCATTCGAAACTTATCACACTGGTTTGCGTTTGGTGTTTTGGGAATCGGTACAAAAATTTACTGCAGCCAGTCATGTGGTATCTCGCTCGTCTCATATATGTTGTTGAATATTTCTACCAGTGAGTCTATATTCTCATTATTAAGCAGTTTTATTATCTCTACATATACGTCGTCGTCTGGACCTGTTGCTTTTCCTTGCTTGCTCCGTTTAATAGCCTTGAGGACTTCTGATTTCAGTATTTTTGGGCAGGGTTCACCTTCATAATCATCTGTGAAATCTCTTATAGTATTTTCCACATATAGTTGTTGCGTGTAGTTCTTCCAACGATGAAGGAGTTCGTTGGGATTAGAGATGATTCTATTGTCCTCGACTATGTTGTTCAGATTGCATTTGTTCGACCTGTAACTTATTTCATGTGTGTTAAAATGATCGTGTTTCTCTTCCAGTTCTTCCAGCTCTGTGCACCTTTCCTGTAATCATTGTTCCTTAGCTTTACGGATCTCTTTCCGAATTTCTTTGTTGATCGTCCTGTACTCCAACTCGTCCTTGTTGTTGAAGGACCTACGCTTATCCATAAGTGTCAATATGTCCTCTGTCATCCATTTCTTCTTTTTGTTGCTTGGTGGACCAATTTCGTTGTTTGTGACAGTCACAACGGCGTCCTTAAAGCTGTTCCAGGTGTCGTTCACGCTAGATGGTCCCTTTTCTTTGATTCTCATCCGTACTTCAGGTTTCTTTAAGTTGTTGATATCGATTTTCTTACTAGGTCTTCGCTATATCTTTTTTTTAGTTTTATTTTAATTTAATTTGAATTCCTTGCTGCTAATTATGTAGTGTAATTCGCAAAATTCAAATATTTCTTTTGCAGATTTCATTCAATTTCTTAATTTTTTTAAAACCACAAGATGTTTGTTTACATTTTGTTTTGGGACCACAGGTCCCCCAATTCTTGTCTTGCTGTAGGGTAAAGACTTATTTTTGTGCTTTACGGTTCCAAAAATTCATGTTTTTTAATTAATTTGAATATTTGTCGATGAAGGAACGTAAGTATCTATTTTCCCTAATTTTTAGAAATAACAGTTGGAAACATTCAGGGTTGTTCTTAAAAATTTAATAATTAAATTTAATAAATTGAATAAACGCCCTTATTTAAAAACACTTTAATTCCTTATTAATTAAGAATAAGCTATAAAATATTAGGAAATAGAGTAAACCCGGCCATAATATTAAGATGTATTATTATTATTGTTGTATTAATAAATATGTAATTAAGAGTAACACTTTATAGAAATAATTCATAATCTCATGGTACATAATGCGGTGCAAATCTGGCTCGCCTCCTCGTGGTGCACCCTGGGTAACGCTAAAGAGCTAGAACGATAGGCAATCCAGACTATCACACGATCTCCTGGATACCAAAGCATGCATACTATAACACACAAAGATACAACAAATGGTTCTTCTCAGAACCAACTGACAAATACTCTTGGCACTCTTGTCAGAGTCTGCCAGCTCAATAGCGAAGACATTAGCAGATCTAAAAGTGAATACCTGTCAAAATTTCTTTTGAACCGTAACATTGATGTGGTCCTTTTACAAGAGACTCATGCTGCTGACGAATCACAGCTCCGGAAAAGAGGACAAATTCATGGGTATAGATGGATTGGAACAACGTATCACCCCCACTACGGCATAGATACATAGGCTCGCGTCATCTGGATGATGTAAGACTTGTGTCCATTTCCAAAGATGATGATATTTTCACCGTAATTATTGAAGCTGCCGGGATACTCATGGTGAATGTCTATAAGCCTCCCGGTAAGCCTCCTGCAACCCAGTGGCCAAACAACGTACTTCCTGCTAAAATTCACCCAACAATTTATGCTGGCGATCTCTATACGACAAAACGATACAAAACTGGTAAATTGGGCAGAGGCTGAAAACATTCAGTTAGTTTTTAGTGCTAAGCAGAGGTGCACTTTTCTAATCCAGATTTGTGCTTTGTGTCCATCGACTAAAACGGAAAACCTGTCCCAGTTAACCGCTACGTTCTTGAAGACTTCCCACATATCCAGCACCGACCTATACTGTTAGAAGTGGGAACAAAGATGCCAGTCATTCTTAGTTCCAATTATCCGAGATTGAACTTCGCAAACGCTAACTGGCAAGGATATTTATCTGCCCTTGATAAAAATGTAAGGTTCATCGCTTCCTTCCCAACCAGCTATCACATATTCGCAAAGATGGTCATATCTACCCCCAAAAATATATAGAACGAGACGTAAGACGGAAATACATACCGTGCTGGAGTGAAGCCAACCAACTTCTCTACGAAGATTATGTATAAAATGGCAGAGCGGACGTTGCGGACACCCTACCACACAACCGTGATGAAGCACGAAAGGAAACATGGAATTAAACGACTATGAATCTAAACTTTAGACACTCAAGCAGAAAGGCGTGGAACTTGCTTAAAAAACTGGGAGCGGATTCCCATAGTGCTACGAATCCGGTATGTGTTACAGCTGACCAAATAGCATTCACGTAGTTAACTTATCTAGAGCTAAAAAGAACAAAAGCCATTAGACCATAATAAAAAAAATAATTAAAAGCGCTTAAACAATCATCCATAACACAAGAACAACTATCCGGCCAATTCACCGCTCACGAAGTAACAAAAGCTCTACAACTCATAAACAATGGCAAGCGACCTGGTTTCGACAACATACACCCAAAATTTCTTACACACTGTGGAATAAATACAAAGCGCTGGCTAGCAAAGTTCTTTACGAATGTCCTCAAATCTGCAAGCAGGATTCCGACCTGGCTGCAGCTGCGAAGACCAGGTACTTGCGCTAACAAAATTTATTGAAAGAGGCTTTGAAGAGCGCAGCAAGACGGGAGTAGTCTTCATAGACTTTACAGCTGCTTACGACACGGTTTGGAGAGAGGAGCTCATGTACAAATTTCTGAAACAGATTCCTCCAGGTATCCATCGGAGCTACGTTAAGGAAACCAAGGTTGCTCAATAATGGTCTTCCTCAGGGATCTGTGTTGGTGCCATTCCTTTTTCTCTTGTACAGGGTGGCTCGAATTCGTGTCTATG
>JAEQML010069540.1:0-17404 GCA_016904865.1 Pissodes strobi | reverse complement strand
ACATTAATATAGTGGACCCTAAGCCTAGTCTAAATCTGGCTATACGCGCCGCACATATAAATTTATTGTGCCTTACCAGCTAAACGTTCCGAAAGATTGCTTTTGGCCCAGCCTGACATCTAATTTCGCCTTGAACTATACGTTTTCTCATTTCTTACGTCCTTTCCGACGTCCTATCTTGAAACGACGGAAAATAGGTTACACATTCTTCATTTTATGTGTCAAATGCACTCGACTTATATAGTTATAGAGTAGTTGTCGACTGGTAGTTTTATTGCTTGATTTATTGTTTCTGTATTCGAATTAGTTTATATTTTGGGTTAAACAGTAGTTGTACACAGGATATAATTTGGTTCATATGAAGGAAAATAGTAGCTACGTAATAGAAAAATCGTTCTTATAGAAAGACGTAAACCGCTGCTTCGTTGTAATTGCTTGTTAATTTAGAGCATATTTTAAATTCGCGTTCCTCATTTGGAATACTGCGTTGTCGACTGTATTACTAAGAATTATAGATTCATGATGCGTATGAAACATATTCGTCCGTTATTTAATATTTGTTATTTTATATTTGTTAATGATGTTTTGTCAAGCTGCTATTAAGCAGGTTATTTAAATACGTTTATCTATATTTCATTAATGATATTTGGGAAAACTTTTCTTTAACAGAAATTATATACATAAAAAGAGTTTTCTCTTTTTCCGGAAAATTTATATAACACATTTTGCGGGAAAATATTTGGGATATTCATGATCATAAAACCGTTTAAGTAAATTGCCGTTTGGATTTAGAATGCTCATTAATTATATCGATATACCGATTAATAAAATGTTACGTAATGTTTGCCAGTATTTTAATTGCAGGGTCTAAATGAAATTGTAAGAGATTTCGATTGCCTTATAAAGATAAATACCTAATTTCTAAGGAGTTGATCATGAATTGTGGTAAAGACCGGATTATATGCAACCAAAAACCATAAGAATATGCGCATAATTTATGCAGGTTTTATGCAAAAAATACATAAATATGCACTAAACTAGGGATTGAGTATTGAATAAAAATAAATTAAAGTTTTATGCGTACTTTATTAAATCACAAATACAATTTTCGTATATCAATTTATATCAAACTTATATTAATACTAATTTGATAAAGATAAAAACAATAATTTCCCGTTGCATCAATTTTAACCTAGGTAACAGATGTTACGAGATAATGCAATTAGTTAATTTGTTACGAGATAAGTTAATTAGTTAAGATAAACTTTGATTTGTTAAAATATAATTTCAATTGCCTTATTATAATTACTAGAATTTAAATACTTAAAAAGCCAATTTGTTACAATAAACTTTAAATTATTACTATAGTGCGCCAAGCGAGTGAACCTTAACAACGACTGAAGGGGGTAGAGGACTAGCACGTAAAAAATCTTGCCTTCCCATAGGCGCACGAGGTTATTCTTACCATATTATGATTGATAATATTGATTAGTTTAAGGCGTTAAAATTAATTACAGTTTTTTTTATATTACAGTCTTATAGTACCAGATATGTCATATAATAATATCTCATTTTTATAATAAGGATAGTATTCTATGATATTATTTGTTGTATGTATTACATAAATATGTTGTAGTAATAAGTAGAGTTCGTTTCCCGAAGGTTTTGTATTTACGTCATTGATGAGGTCGCTTAATTTGGAAAAAAAACGGTTTATCGTAGCTAATTCATATAAATTCTCTAGCATTCAATTTTTGTATTAAAAGTTAGGCAATATTGAAGCAAGTATGTTTCAAAATGCTCTTTATAGAACGTTCGGAATTGTTTTATAATAAAAATTTTAATTTAGAGAGTTCAGTTAAGAGAGTTATCCCAAATATATAAAAATTAGTTAACCGCGTATAATAATCACCAAATACAAGAAAAATATAGGAAAGTTTAAAAATCTTCAAAGATATCATCAAATTAAGGGTCTGATGATATATAGGTTGTGTCGATTTTGCAAATTTTCTTTTTTTTTCGCTAGAAAAGGGGTGTCCTATAGAGTAGCTTAAGCCAAAAAAATCGGAGGATTTGCCACATTTGAGCCGAAAAAATATCCGCGTTTTGAGCCTAAATTGCCCTAGACGGGCAAACTTCCACTACAACTTTCCCAGGTGTAACGTGAAAATATTGCAATTGTAACGTGAAAATAATGAAATTTTAGTAACCGACACCGGGGGGCCTGGCACAGTGTTGTTTACTATTTAAGTATATTTAATATTCCACTTCACGCATGACCCTCCGCTCGCTTCGGGGGCGCAACCAAACAAATCTAACCCAAACTAACCCAAGGCCGGAAATGAAAAAAAATTGAAATTTGTCAGTCGAAAAGTTTGTTTTTCCTCATTTTCGAATGTCTTGGGTTAGTTTGGGTTAGGTTTGTTTGGTTACGCCCCCGGAGCGAGCGAAATATTTGACGAATATATACATACAAAGGAATAGTGTAATCGAATGAGTGTCTTTTTATTCCGATGAATGAATGTAAATGCAGATTAAACAATCATTCAAGCAGCCACGTTTACCATACGGCAGGATCGACCATCTCTTCATCTTCATTCCATCGGACTACTGGGGGTCTCGGTCAACAGCAATATGTCCTGACATGACCATGTTGCTAACGTCGCAAAATCAGCCTCCCAGAAGCTTGGTACGCTATTTCGCAACAAAAAACATATACACTGCAGCAGTTGCTCTTGCTTTACAAAGCGCAAATAAGACCGTGCTTAGAATATTGTTCACACATCTGGGGTGCCACGCCAGAGCATATCCTAAAGCTACTGGATTCCGTTCAGAAGAGAGTTGTGCGTCTCGTCGGTGACCCGGAGTTGACCCGGAATCTGGATAGTCTGCAACACCGCAAACATTTGACCGAGAAATCCCTGTGTTACAGATACTTTTACGGCAGATATTCCCAGGATTTGGCCCGCCTTATCCATTGATTTGTATAGGAGTGGATAAGCAATAAATAGACCAAACATGGCAAATTTACGACCGCGAAATGTAAACAAAGAAACTTCAATTTGGACTTGCGCATTAGAAAATTAGTAGGAGCTAGCTGTTGCACCGTGAAGGTAAATAGGCAGGCTCGGACTTCGAAAGTGATTATTTCACCAAACATTCGGTAGAGGAGTCCTGCCGATTGGGAAATGGGCCCCAGTTAGCATAGTGAAACAACCAATAAGGTATAAATAAGTAATACTTATAATAATTACTTACTTGAAAAAGGAGATGCCGGGTATTTTGCCTCGAATCGAACTCGAATTATTAACTCAAAACGCCGCGCCGTCAAAACGAAAACACGTCAAAGACAAAAGCCAAGTTCGATCCTGACCGACGCCTGCTGAGACGGCAAGTGTTTTAGTGCGCATGACAAAACGGTATCACCTTTGTTTACGTTTTTCCATTTTACGTCGATTTTGTCATGCGCAGAAACCTGTTTTTTCGCCCATAGGTTGCCACTTTTGAGTAGGGCGACAGGCGGCTATTGCTTATCCACCACTCCTATACAAATCAATGGCCTTATCCCGCCGCTGACAACCCCTGTCAGACAGTCACGAGAGACGGCAAGAGTGCACCGGTTCGTCGTACAACTGAAAACACCTAGAACATCGCTTTACAAGAACTCCTTTGTCAGGCACACTGTGGAACTCACGCCCAGGACGCATATTCGGATGTAACAAGCAAGATGTCCACTCGACTATGCCGAACGTTTCTTCATATGTGACGTGCACGATAGCATTTAGTCCGATGTCGTGACTGTTACATAGAATTAACAAATAAGTCTTCAATTATTTAAACTAACTATTCAAGAACCGTGTCAATCAACATCTTCGCACACACACCGCTCGTCGAGCAATATAGGATGTGATACTGCAATAAAAAAATCATTCACCTAAGTAAAAAAAAGAGTAGAGACACTTATAGCACAGCTTATTCACTACCAGCTAGTCAACTCTATCGAAATCGGAAAGTTGGAGTGTCGGGCGCTGCGCCCTGAGCGGTTCAGTTCCACAGTTGAATTTAAAATGAATTTTCGCTTCAAAATACATGACAAATTGGTCCGAAGCCTCGGCTATCGCCCTGAGAAGTTCGGAAATTTCGGATTTTTATACAGTTGTGCGTTTTAAAATCGTTTTTAAACGGATTTTAGACGATAAAATAGTTATTTATGCAACAAGTGTGTAAAGTGAACCTTTTTTTATGAATGGGAATATTGATAAAAAAATTTGATTGAAATTGAATTAAAAAAGGGTACTTTACACATGAGTAGCATACCACATTTTTTCTACTACCGAAAAATATATGAAAAAACAAAAATATTATTAAATTACTTTACGCACTAGTGCGTAAAATAAATTATTTTACACACTAGTGCGTAAAATATATTATTTTACGCATTGCCCTAAGTGTCAAAAAATATGTCAGATTTACTTTACGCACTAGTGCGTAAAATAACTTATTTTACGCACTGCACATTAAAAAAACCTACTTTACGAATCTTAGAGAGTGCGTAAAGTGAGTACTTTATTCAGATGCCCAGGCGTTTAAAACAATATTAAGTCATGACTAGGGTTGCCAACTGTCCCGGATTTTCCGGGACGTCCCGGATTTGGGGTTATATACCACCCGTCCCGCAGACACCACTTGCGGGACGCCGATTGTCCCGGATATGACAAAACATAGAATTCAAAACAAAAATAAATACGCAAAAATATTATTAATCACGCGAAGCGCAATTCTCAATATATTTTCAATGCACTTATTATCTTATGAATTATGACCGTCCATCGATGTTCCTATTCAGATTTATCGTTATAAATAGCTAAAGCAAGGTTAGCCCTCAATGACGTGTCAGACCGATTTTGTCGTTTTTTTCCTCAGAAACACATAAGTTGAGTGTTTTTACGTAATTTTTAGAAGTTTTTTTTATTTGCGGAAACCTAATCGTAATCAACTGTATTGCGGGACAGTGTAGCGAATAGGGGTGCTGGGTGGGTTGAACAAGTGTATAAATATAGGAAATATTCAATTTCGACTAATATTTCACTCGCTTCGCTCTCTCCGGGGACGCAACCAAACAAAACTAACCCAAGGCATGGCCAAAATAATTTAAGAAACTGAATTGATACGTCAGAAATATAATCTTATCGACAAAAGACTAATTAAAATTTCTCTCAGGTTTTTTTTTCATTTTGATGGATTAGTTTGGGTTATTTTTTTTTTGTTGTACCTCCCGGACCGAGCAAAGCGAACAGAGGCTCTGGCGCGAAGTGAAATATTCGAAGAAATTGAATATTTTCTAATTTTTTAATCCATCCACTGTACCGCAAGACAGTTGATTACTATTAGATTTCCGCAAGTATAAAAAACGTCTAAAAATGTCGTCAAAACATTCAATTTATGTGCTTCTGGGGAAAAAACGCCAAAATCGGTCTGAGACGTCATCTAATAAATTACCAGGTTGAGAACCTCAACTTGAGATCGTAATTCGTAACATCGTAACGTAATGCAGCTCCGTGCTGAAAGTGCTGAGTTGAAAATACCGTTCTTACGTTGAAAAAAAAAAAAGGTTCGACTACGGTGTATTTTCAATAAATAACTGCGTCCCGGAATGGTGCAAGGCTGTCTCGGATTTTCAAGCCCCAAAACCCGCAAATGGCTTTTTGAAAGTTGGCAACCCTAGTCATGACCCTGTTCTAAAATTTGCAAAACTTGATTATTGACTTTCCCAAATCAAAGGATGCCGCCGCAAGATGACTAGCTGGTAGTCAATAAGCTGCGCTTATAGCGCACCATTTTTCTAATGAATTTTGCTAACGAAACTACAGTAAACGTCTGGCAACAGAGTGCCTTCTTAAAAATCTTTGTTTTGGCTATTGTGACAGTTGACAGTAAAAAGGAGGATGGATATTTACAAGCAAAATTAAATTTTGTTTAATGGGGCTTTGGCTATGAGTCGCTTTAAATTAGGACCGGAACAAAACGGAGGTCTCTCGTTCGACGCAAATGTATCCTAGTTAATATTTTCACCCGACAATTGATTTTCAGATGTGTTTTGTCTATATTTGTAGTGCTTTTGTGAAGTGGTGCTGAAAATTTGTGTCAAAACTCGAACTTTGAGGGCATTTTTTCGGTTCAAATGTAGCGGATCTTCCGACTTTTTTGGCTTAAACTATAGGACACCCCCTTTCTAGTGAAAAAAGAGAATTTGCAAAATCGACAAAACCTATATATCACCAGACCCTACAAACCAAATAATATAAATAACCACACAGTTCGGCATCGGCAATTTCCACGCCAATGGCTAAAGCAAGTTGCTGCCGAAATTTTAAAATATGTAAAAAAATTAGGTGTTGGTCTAGGGTCAAAGTGTATTTAATATATCCTGCGACCAATCACGAAACTGCCACCCCGCTAAAAATCAAGTAAACGTCGCACTGTTGCCTATTGTCGTGTATTTTAAATAGCTTGAAGGCGAATAAAATATAAACATTATTAATATTATAGTATACTTATTCCGTATTCCGTATTTACCTGTATAAATAAAATAGTAAATAATAGAAGACAGTAGTATTAAGAAAAATAACAAAATTAAGTATTCAAGTAGGAAATTTAAATATGTAAATTCACTGTAGGAAACTAGACAGAAAATAAACTAGGATTATTGGGAAAAAATGTGGCAGCATCTAAATATGCGAGGACATTCTTTGCCCGCATTCTTTCCGTCCAGGTTCTTTCATTTGGCAAACAGTATAATATACTATAAAGATAAACTGAAAGATACTCAAGGTGTATAGGTCCGGAGCATGATTATGAAAGTTTTTTTTCAAGTGCTGTAGTGGTTAAAAACGCAAAATAAAAGATTAGAAATTTGAAAAAAACAATTTTTATTCTATTTCCCTCCAACAAAAATAACTGTTAATTCTGTTGAACCTTCCTGGTGATAACTGCCCTTTAATCACCTTATGCTTCCTCCGACCTCCGAGTTCCCTAGAGAGGGTTCCTGGAAATTGCTGTAGTGCCTCGGATCTGCCCTGTGACGTCACTGGAAACTGTCCTGGTAGGCCGAGTGCGTGTGGACTCAGTAGCATGAAAAAAAAACAGTGCAAAGCAGTTAAAGAGTTCACCAAGAATGTTACTACAAGTCTGTTTCAACTTGGCGGAGAATGTCGCTTGTCTAAGCTTAGGCTTCTAATATAAAGATTGGCAAGAGATAGCTAGAAATAATTCTTCTCAATTAACAATGTTGAAAAATGCCAAAACGCGTTGAAGGAAAAATTGAATTTAATTTAATTAAATATGCCTCCACCAATTTACATAGAATTGTTTAGACCATAGACAATAATTATGGTTTTAAATTAAGCAGTGAACAGATTAAAAATAATAAATAAAATAAATAGCTGTTTAAGCTAATAAAGATTGTGATGAACAATATTTCAATAAAAATTCAATTATAGTGATCAGATAAGAACAAAAGTGAAATCGATAAATTTAAACAGATAATCCGAATGCAATTATTTTCTGAACTTTTCTGAACTCAAAAATCAATTCAATTCAAAATAAAGGTAATGACAACTATTCAATTCAATTTTTACCTGAAAGCTATTTTCTAACTCAAAAATCAGTTTAATACCAAAATAAAAGTAACAACAAATTTAAACAGAAATGGAGAAATAAAACAAACAAACAATTATTATTATTATGATCTTGTACCGACCACGGTCGAGAAGGGCTTGAGAAGGCGCTCTTTAAATAACAAGGTGACGATAAATGCTTCTATAGGCCGAACAACAACTTACTAAGCTTAACTCTGATTCCTTATCTAACTCCTCACATCCGATATTGATACCAGAGAAAATTAGACTCAGTATCCTACACTCTCGACAGGTTTAGTTATTAATTTCTAAAAATTGCTACCTCTAACTAGAACCTAAATATGAGCCCTATGGGCCAATTTGATCGATTCCTTACTTGGGTTGCTGAACTAAACCCGAAATTTAATAACCCCTGCTTTTGTAGGATCAAGTCCCTTCTTTGCTCTCTTACAAGAGCCTTAAGCCCAAAAAACCACTATCTCACATGCCCTACAGGCACAAACATACACACGGCAAAATACAACGTGGTATGCGAAACGATAGTAGCCAAATATCAGATATTTACGAGCTTATTAATAGGTAGATATCAGAGGTTCGCACGCTTAGCAGTTTTATTATGCCGACAGGCTCTACGATATAGGAAACTAGAAATAAGATCAAATAACGCAAAGAAAATAAGGAAAAAGTCAAGCCCTACCTTCTCACAACCTCTCACGCTGGTCGTCGGTACAAGACAGGTTTTCAAATCAAGTCTCACCTTCCAACAGAATAACATCTCGAAAAAAAATTTCACTGACACGCATTCGTCACAAATATTTCAATTTTTTCCACCGTACTAAGTACGAAGCGACCGATCTTTAACCATAAAATCTGAACTGGATACTTGAAATTATTTATCAATTTTAAATAATGTATTCTGCTGCTGTATTTACGTATATTCAACCCATAATATTAATGTTCATTTTATATTAACTAGATAATTATTATCGACTGATATATTTAAAAGACCAAATTAGTTTTAAATGAACTTGATGGGCAACATAAAAATTCATTTATCAATATTTTCGTAGAAACTATTTAATGCGAAATTTTCCGCTCTGTTGCTACCAGGTCGGTTCAGACAGTAATTTAAAATAGGTTGAAGATGAAAAGTAATTATTTCCAACTAAAAATAAATACAAGCGAACTCGGAATAACCTGATGTTACGGAATTGTTAAAATTACCGTAACACAGAATAAACTCCATGAAATTAGCAGTTTTAGCATTAATTGCAACTTATTACCGTAGACAGATGCCTCGGATAAAGCAACATAGAAATCAATGGTTAAATTTTACACTCGCTACTAAACCGCAACGGAAAGGTCAAATAAATCGTACTAAATTATCGAAAATCTACATTACGTTTCGTCGGAAATAAAATAAAAACGATTAATTAGGCTAATCGCAAGACCCCGTGAATAAATAACAATGACTATTCCTCTCATATTTAAAAGCCCAAAAGCTTGAATTAATCTCTAATTAATTTGACGTCATGCCGATCAATTAAGCTAATAAATCGAGACCGAAATGAAAGAAAACGATTGACTGAATCAAGCGCGAGGCTCAGCCAGTAAATACAAATAATTAAGCCGTCCGAATACAAAGCACGTCACGTCAAAATGACGTCACGCCGATTAATCAAGCTATTAAATCAAGTCCGATATGTATGAAAACCGAACTAATACTAAAAATGCAATTAATAAAACATGAGATATGCAAAACATATGCAATTAATAAAGAAAACTTCCCTCTTAAAATGAGGACCAAAGGCCGTAACACGAGACGCTAATCACCCAATGGCTTCCTACACCAGACAAAGCAAATTCCGAAATCCTCGCTAGGCGAGTTATCCCCATATCTACTAAACCTAACGAAAACAAATCAAAATGGCCGATACAGAAATTACTACGTCGTTGGTAGACAAGATCCACCGCAGAAGCCTGGGCTTATAACAGACTTAAAATGAATCGACCAGACAACGGAAAGGCTTCACTGAAAAAGGAAAGTCCCTTGTACAGCAAAACCAGCGTCGTCGCGCACCTGCAAAAAAGAAATCAGCACGCAGAACATTTCTCGGCGAACGAATAAAACGGATCCTTCGAGATCATGGGGGAAGGATATAAAAGCGAATTCAATATCGGAATTAAACTTCCTACTTCGCGCGGAAGAAGGTATAGTACCAGGGGCATCCTGTAAATTAACTAACAACAGGTTACCATTAGCTAATAAAACGGAATGTCACAATGTTTACACTTAATATACATCACTTTAATATTTTGAAACATTTCTTTTCACTTTTGTATGTACTGTGAATCACTAGATATTTGTTAAATTACGACTTTCAATTTTTGGAAATTATCTGCATAAATTATTGCCGCAGAATCCAGGTACCCCAAATGGTCACGACAAGTTCAGGTGGTAATGGTACTCGGAGTAAATTCGCCTTGTGGGGTCTTTATGAATATTTTTTTTCAAATTTGCTATTAGGTCATTAACCAACGGGAAGGAAGCTTTAATATTTTCGCAACTCTATTTAACCCGTGAGTTAGGCAAGGTACATGAATTCAATTTTCATCTAATATTTTTAAATTTTGTCCTGCCTTTACCCATATACGGCGCAATATCGGACAATAGTACAATGATTTTATCGATAGGAACTGAATTCGGCAAAAAGAAATGTGTTAATGTTTCTTGAATAAAACGTGTCAGGTTGCTTATTATTTCCAGTTCTTTTATAGCTATGAGGGAGGCTTTTCCAGGTTCTTCTTCTGTGAGTTTTCCGATCATTAAATTAACTATGTAACAACCACATGAATCAGTTGTTTCGTCAATGACAATATACATATAAGTAGTTACCTCCAATTTCGTTCCTTATTTCATCTAGCACGACACCAAACACCTTTCCAACGACGTTTTTTCTTAATTTTGATTCATCTAGAACATTAAATTTTGATTTTTTTTGCAGAAAAATCTTTACTTGCGGATTGGTGAGCTTGTTTAAAGAAATATTAGCAGCCAAAAACATTTTACACAGATCTTAGTTAAATTCTGACTGGTCATGGTTTCTGTTTTTAAAAGTCTCAAAAGACGGCTTCAACTTTGATTGATTGGGACCGGACTTCATCTTGTGTGAGACGGCGCGCCGGCGTCTTAATGTGTTGGTCTATTTGGAATTTTTTCGAGCAGGAATAGTTATTTGTTTTACTAGGCAGCAAAGTAGTAGATTGACTGCCGCGGCTGATAGTTCATAGCCGAGCGTAGCGAGGCTAGGAATTCAGCTAAGGCAGTCAATCTACTTTGCTGCCGAGTTGAACATATAATTTTTTCTCCGATTGTTTATAATGATATATGTATATTGTATATTTGCAAATTATTACAATTCCCACAATCTTTTTATTTTTCCTGTAGTGATAAATTAAGACAAAATTTGATAGAAATCGCAATTGTTGGAACGGTTGGTTGCTATGGAAATGTATATGTCCATAATAATTATAGTTTGACAACTTATGTCAGACGTTTTATTCCCATGGAGACTAATCACTTTGCTGCCTAGGCAGCAAAGTACTTACTTTGCTGCCTGGACAGAAAAAGTAATACTTTGCTGATTGATATGGGTCTGCAAAATTAATATTTGCTGTCAATCGGAGAAAAACAATTTTTTGAACAAGGCTTGAAAAAACATGATCGGCGTTCAAAACAGGCCCTGGATAAGGCTTAATCCACGAAGAGCATTGTATTTTCGATATAATCACACCACTTTCGTTTTCACTTTCACTTTCTTTGGGCGTACAATATTAACTGCGGCTACCACAAATGACAACCTGAATAATACAGGTAAACTGTATCAAATGTGAAAAAATAAATAATTTATAGAAAGCATAAGGTGTAGGTAAAGAACTGCTATGGGTAAAACATTTGGCCAGAAAAAAACGCACAGACTAATGCAATTAATTACTCAATAGAAGAATAGTTTATTAGTTTATGTACTTTATTACTTTATTAGCCTATTTATTGTCCTCATAGGGAAATCTCCAACCCCAACTCAAATTGAGTTGAGGCGTTCAGGCGCCGCACCGTTCAGGCGGCGCGGCGGCGGGGAACATAAAACGTAAGAAATTAACACAGGGATCCTAAAATATGCGTGGATATTCAATAGTTCTTAAAATGTGTATTTCTCCTTCAAAAACACAAACATATGCAAAAAATGCATCAAAAGGCATAAAATCCAGTCTTTAGTCATCACTATTGCAAAACCACACTTTATGGCGAAGAATTCTTAAGAATATGTGGTGAAAACACTTTCTATAAATCTGTGATTATTAAAAAGACGTTGTTTGTGTAGTTGCAAGGGTGTCGATGGTTGGCTGCGTCGATTCCAAAACACATCCCTACCTAAAACTTTAGCGTTTAATATTTAAAAGGCCCTAACTACCCAGCTTTTCTAACAAGACCCATTGTTATCCCAGTTCTATGATGAAGCTGCTTTTACGTCTGAATGAAAGATATACCGAAACACCGTTGAATACTCGCGCACAATGAACACTGTGGCGTTCATTTGTTTTATTGTGCAAATTTCCAAGCCCCGTTCTGAAAGATACGAGGAGTTTGTTCCGGATTAAAAAATAATACACATGCGAGCGGGATATGTGTTGGAATGTTGTGTGTTATTTCCTTTAGTTGGCTAAAATTATTTTGTTTCATTTTTGAGGGAAAGGAATATATTAAAATATTGCTCATGCGATAAAGGCACGTAACTGGTTACAAAAGTATGATGCCTTCCTTTTTTAGTAACTAAAGTCAACCAAAAATTTTACTTGCTGCGTTTATGCAACTTTACAAAAAATCCCACCATCCATTTGCATCCCTTAAAATTGATGGCTATAGCAATGTAATATAAAGAACATGGAAGCTAATTTTGTCATGGGAATGAACTGAATTCTGGTGTCTTAAAATTGATATAAATATTTGTCGAAATGAAGCACCCCGTGGCTTATAAGTAAATTGCAGGCGTGTTAGGATCTCGCCATAGGACGACTGGAATATCAATGCAGTCGCTTTTCATGCGTTGCATGGGTTAGTTTGTATTGAAATATTTGAGGACAAAATGTAATGGGGGTATTATATCTAGCATTTATATTACAGTCGCCCTATGGCGAGGTCCTATCGCGTCTGCAGTTCACGTATATGCCACCCGGTCTCAGCTAGGAAATTTGCCATGTCGAAAAAAAAAACAAAATTTACCATAGTGAAGTGAATCAGTTCAAGGAATCCATGTAGTTTAGCTAATAGGATAGAAATGTATTTTTACCTACATAATTTACTTATATGGAGAAATAGACTATATTTATTTTCAATTATAATTATGAATTTTGCCTTGTAGTCAAGGAGGCAGTAAATTTTTTTAAGTGAAAACTTCTTTGGCACAACGGGGTGTGATTTGAGACTCGATGAAACGGAAACGAAAAAGCGACAGTAAAAAGAGACGAACATGCGAGAGGATGAGATAGAACACTGTTATACAGCTGTTTGTAAAAGTAAAAAGTAATACGTAGTTATTTCCTCTCTCTTTTAATCCCATAATTGTCAATCTCTGCTTTAAAAAGGCAAATCATGCAACTTGCGGTTTCACCACCTCTCCAAGCAAGCTTTATGGAAGCTATCAAATAAAACTTTCAATGCAATTTAATTGGAATAGTTTCATCCCAGATGGAGATCATTTTTATAATATTCTAAGATGGTTAGGGCCGCTGCACTGTTTTTTTGTTTGTCGTCTAGCTTTTGTAGGGTTCCTCGTTTGGGGCTGCGTGCATCTCTTGAGGATTTAAAAGTTATATCTTTGAAAGGGTCAAACGTGATCCCCATTTGGTAAAAAAAACAATTATTGGAGATTTTTGGCTACAATGTTTCATATCACCCTGACACATTGCTCTTTAATCCTCTCCGTTTGCCTTTCGCATATTCAATCGCCAGCCTTTCAGTTTGTTTTTTAGCTGCTCTACTATTAAGATTTCCAATAGCTTGAGATTTTTTGTGACGCAAAACTTCATTAACTGATTCCAAATGGATGCGTCCGTTTTTAGTATGAATGGAAATACTCTCTTCAATGGCTGTATTAATATAGTTTTCAGGCACTGATCCAAAACGAAGCATTTAGCTTTAATTAAATTGAATCTGACGGTTACTCAAATCTGTTGTTGCTTCGTACCTTAGAAACGTATGAATTTGTTTTTCTAAGAGAGTGTTATTTAAAATATTTGTGCTGATAGATGCTTATCAAAAACTTTTTCTGTAAAAAAATCTGAAAAATTTCCAACAGGACCTGTCACACATTGATAGTGCAATGAAAATTATCGGAAATTTTAGGAAAATTGCATGAATGTGGATTATTCCAAAATTATCCATATTTTTCATTGCACGCGTTTCATCTGTACATACACTGGGAGTCGTTCGGCGGCCAGATTGTCAAACTCTCGTTCAACATTCATTATTTTCCTATCTGGCTAGTCGGATTGTAAAATGCCGAGGCGTTTTATAAAACGACGGTCAACACGCGGCCAGATTATCAAATATGTATTTAGGACTAACTTCTGCTTGACATTCTGGCGGGTGAGACGTTGTAGTCATTTTGTAAAATACAAGTTTTATTTAAAAGTTAGGGCAATCAAAATTTTTATTAATATCTTTAAGTATGTTATATGGGTAAGCCTTGGGTTAGTTTTGGTTAGCACTTGGTTAGTTCTTGTTGATTGAGCCATGCAAAGCCATAATAATACTCGGATCGCAACTGAACAAGTTGCGATCCGTCAGCCGGGGTATTATTATGGCTTTGCATGGTCCTCCGCTTGCTACAGGGGCTCAATCAACAAGAACTAACCAAGTGCTAACCAAAACTAATCCAAGGCTAACCCAAACTAACCCAAAATTAAGAAAAAAAGGTATATAAAACCTGGAACTTAACTTGTGTTTTAGCCGCTCGTGGTAATCTTAACATTTGACAATTTGGCCTCGTGTTGAACGTCGTTTTACAAAATGCCTAGGCATTTGATAATCCGGCTAGCCAGACAGCAAAATAATGAAAGGTAAACGAAAATTTGACAATTTGGCCGCTATTTATAAAACGCCTAGGCAATTTATAAAACGACGGGTTTTGTAATCTGGCTACGACATGTCTGGAATGTATTTTGCAAGCTGTCTTTATCCGCTAGTCGTTTTGCAAGGAAGCGCTGAAGTAGACTGCGCATGATTAACATGTCACATCTGAGTTTCATACTTTGTCCATTTTCCCGAGATTCACCGTTATACCACCGCGTAAGATGATTACACATTAAAAAAAAATTAAAACGCAATATTGTAAAATACTGGGCCATGCCAAATTTTTCCAATTGGAAATTTTCTGATTTTCCTAAAGAAGAAATGAAACGTCGGAATGAAAATCTAAGAAAAACCAAATCGCGTAATTTTTGACTTTTTCCACCGCTGAAATCGCAATTATTTTGTCGAAGAGAGAAACGAATGCAAACGTGTGATCGACGAAACTAAGGACAAACACAATCAAAGGATCAAGAATAAACTTTTGCAATGTCCCAGTGGTTCCAGGCATTTCTGGTCGGTAGCAAAGGCAGCAAGTAACAACTTTACAAAAATGTCTCTCCCATCTTTGACGGACGAACGACAGGCTTTTTTCTCTTTCTTACGGAAAAGGGATTTACCCATCCTCTTGGAAAGTCGTTCGAGTGCAACCTGTTCTAAAAAAAGGCAAGAAAACCACGCCCTCAAACTATCGTCCAATTGCCTTGCTTCCAATAATCTCCAAAGTCATGGAACGTGTAGTTAACCAGCAACTACTCAAATACCTCGAGAACAACAGAATAATCAGCGATAATCAATACGGCTTTCGCAAGGAGAGATCGACAGGAGATATATTGGCCTATGTCACTCATATATGGAGTAGGGCAATTGAAAATTACGGAGAGTCTCGAGCGATTACGTTGGATATTTCAAAGGCATTCGACAGAGTTTGGCATGACGGACTGCTCAACAAACTGCCGTCCTTCGGACTGTCAGCCACTCTCTGCCCTGACATCATTATGGCAGGATCGACCATTCCTTCATCCTCGTCAATCGGACTGCTGGGTGCCTCCGTCAACAGCAATATGTCATGGCATGACCATGTTGCAAACATCGCAAAATCAGCCTCCCAGAAGCTTGGTGCACTATTTCACAACAAAAAACTCTATACACCGCAGCAGTTACTCTTGCTGTACAAAGCGCAAATAAGACCGTGCTTAGAATATTGCTCACATATCTGGGGTGCCGCACCAAAGCATACCCTAAAGCTGCTGGATTCCACTCAGAGGAGAGCTGTGCGTCTCGTCGGCGACGCGGAGTTGACCCGGAATCTGGATAACCGCAGACAGGTGGCCGAGATATCTCTATTTTACAGATACTTTCACGGCAGATGTTCCCAGGATTTGGCCGGCATCATCCCGCCCCTGGCAACTCCTGTCAGACAGTCACGACAGACATCAAGAGCGTACCAGTTCGCCGTACAACTGGTAGCACCTAGAACATCGCTTTACAAGAACCCCTTTGTCTGGCGCACTGCATCACTGTGGAACTCACTTCCAGGACATCTGGTTCCCACAAATTACAACCTACAATATCTTCGCACACACTCCGCTCGTAGAGCGCCATAGGATCTCCCTTTAGTGTGTGTGTCAGCCATAAAAAAAAACATATCTTCCGAAATATTAGGAATTTTCCGAAATTTAAAACATCATATTGCAGGGCTCGGTAGGGCGCATCTTTTTCCTAATTTATACATATCTGCAGCTCTAACGCTTTACGAGATCTCTGGAGAGTTTATTCTTATCCGGGACACCCTGTATATCACTAATAGAAGAATAGAAAAAAGCACTGTTTCCTGAACTAACTAATATGTTAACTATATACATTTCTAAATAATTTTGATGTACCAAAAATTGGTAACCGTTAGACAATTAAAGGAAAAAATCGGGTTAATGTCATAGAAAAAGCATTTAGAACCGTTGAAACTTTCCACGGGTATTTTACTAGGAACATGTTTGGGTTACTCATAAAGAGTTAAAAGTACTGAATTATAAATAAATATTGGCAGAAAACCTCGTCGGACTATTATTCAAGGAGGATAAAGCTGCTGAGATATCGTTAATATGTGTCTTAAGGGTAAGTAAAATTACGTTATAAAACAAGGTAAGATTTGCTATTCGATGCTCCCTATACTAGTTGGGTCGGGGAAGATACGAAATCTTCACATTACAATAATCGACTACAATTCGGTTACCCGTCAAGAACACCACATATAATTTGTCACGTATATACGTCATATTAAACACTAGAACATAAGAAACATTATGCGAAATTTTAGCACGATTTCGAGGAGAAATGCGAAACTGTGCTTTGCAAATCTCTTAAGACCATTTGTAATTTGGCGTAGCCTTTGCCACGTCTGACCTAATTAATGGAAAGTCTTGTTAACGATTTCGCCTGACATCGCGTTAAATATTGCACCATATTAATCTTAATTTGTCTTCTATAGGGTTTTATTCTTGGTTTGATCCTTTGGGGATCCCAAAATAATTTCGTTCCAGGGAATATTTTCGTAGCGCTGGAAATATTTCCTAAAAAGTGCGATGTATACGTATATATAATAAATTTGTCATAATTTAACTTATAAAATGTGTTTATT
>MU194896.1:162-17405 GCA_016904865.1 Pissodes strobi | reverse complement strand
AAAAAAAATAAAGATAATTTTACTAGGAACAACTTTTGTATTTAAATTTTTTTTCCAACCCCCGTAGTTTTCGAGATAAGGTATAGGCCCCTCTTAAACGGGCCACCCTGTACAGGGTGTCCGGTTATAAATGTAACCCCCCCTTTAACTTTTTTATTTGCCCTCGTATAAAAAAATGTTAAATACAAAAGTTGTAAGAATTTTCATACAGTTTTCTGCGGTGTTACTAGAAAAACAATTGAACATCGAAATTCTACTGTACAGATTAAATTAATGTTTTTTTTTAATGGGACACCCTGTATATTCTTTTGTATATCGATAGAGCTCTTTAAGGCGAGTTCGGTAATATAAGTATTGTTGGGTCTAGCTATAAGTTACCACGTAAATTGCAAGAATGTGGGGTATTTGATTATTACTGCACCCCTCTCCTAACTTCTTTATTTGGTGAGCTAGAAAAAAATTCTTCCTTCAGAAGCAGAAGCTTTTCTGATGTTCAATTGTTTTTCTAGTAACACCGCAGAAAAGCTTCTGAAGGAACCTACAACTTTTGTAAACAACATTTTTTTCTAGCTCACCAAATAAAGAATTTAGGAGAGGGGTTCAGTGATAATCAGATACCCGACATTCTTGCAATTTACGTGGTAACTATTATAGCTAGACCCAACAAACCTTATATTACTGAACTGGTCTTAAAGAGCTCTACCGATATCCGGAAGAATATACAGGGTGTCCCATTTAAAAAAACATTAATTTAATCTGCACAGTAGAATTTCGATGTTCAATTGTTTTTCTAGTAACACCGCAGAAAACTGTATGAAAATTCTTACAACTTTTGTACTTAACATTTTTTTATACGAGGGCAAATAAAAAAGTTAAAGGGGGGTTACATTTATAACCGGACACCCTGTACACAATTTTGCACATTTTATTGCCCGATAATACCGAAATATTATTTACAGGCGCATTTCTGTTAGTTCCATTCTGATTACGTTCTATCAAGTGTTCTGTATCGTTAGCTGTATTTATTAGATTTATGTCCAAAATTATTACATCTGAAACATTTTAAACCTAAATTTTTGGATCTGCATTCAGACGACTTATGCCCTCTTATTCCACAATTATAGCAACGGTTATTTGCATTCGAACTTGTAGAATTCCCCACGTTGTTTTGTTGTCGGTCTTGCTTGTTATAATTTCTATTCGAATGTTGACCAGAATATTTGTTTAAATCCTGCCTATGCTTATTTAATAAACTTGGACTATGATATTCTCTTGCCTTAATTTCAGACTAAATTTTAAGCTTTTCTTTAAACTCCCGAAGATTTTTAGCGCCATAGAGTACTGTTTTGTTTGCATTTTCATCCGTAATACCGTCTATGATATATTGAATTAACCCACTATCTTCAATATTGCCCCTATTTCCTAGTTCTTTCATTGCCAAAAAGTATTCGCTAACGGACTCATTCTTTCTTAGCTTCCTATCAGCCAACATTTTATGTAACTGAGCACTGTTTACATTAGATGAAAATTCTTGTAACAGTAATTTTTTAACACCTTCCAAGAATTTACACCTCGTTCGCTCTGTACGAATAATTTTGCTAAACCAGACAAGGATTTTTTAGCAAATATAAACAGATGTAAATCATTCCATGCCAAAAGTTGAGCCATATCTTCCATCTCAGTCGTCCATTTTTCTACTGGATACGAGCCACTTCCATCGAATTGTCTCAACATCACGAAAACTTATTGTAAATTGTGGTTTGAGCAAAATTGGAGAACCACTGGCTGAACCAGCTACGTCACTGACTAAGGATTGATTATCGGAATCGCAATCCGAGCCATTTCTAGTGTTCTCATTGTCCCCTCGATTGCCAATGATATCGTCATCTTCTCTATCACTCAGCTCGTCGTCGTTCCCTAGTTTGCACAAATCATTCAGTCCACTACAAATCGAGTTTATCAAACTGTCTATAGTCGTATTATAATCAATTAACAAAATATTTGCGAACGACGTTAAATCACCTAGTGTATAGTTACTTCTTATAACACCCAATTTACTTGCATAGTCCTCAGATTCCGAATCTAATCTAAAACCCGAAAATTCTCTAAGTCTCTTTCGATTACCTCGGTCACCTTTATTTCCGAAAATCAACTTATGAAATTTTTTAATAACATGCGTAGGTGCTGACTTTAAGTTACTAGCAATTCCGGAAATTTCACCTAAAGTGGACATTTTGCAAAATAGTACAATTCAAAACAGTCAATCAAAAATATCCGTCAACCTATTAGAGCCACTAATGTTCACATCAATATTTATTACCAAAAGGGTCTATGTTCACTCATAAAAAAGTTTTTGAAAAATGTCTCATTTAATATTGTCCTATAAATTAAGCACACAAGTCTATTGAGAGTATTTTTAGTCCAACTACAATGTATGTTTGATTTTCAAATAACTGATCACATCTGGCATCAAAATGGAAAGGTAAACTTACCCCGTGTTGTCTTCATTTGTTACCTCTCATATCACAAACTATTCTATTTTGTATCAAATGCGACCCGGCGTATCTCCAACTTCCTCAAACTCCAGTATTAACTAGGTCAAGTCGAAACTATTGATGCACTTGTACTAATTGTCTGTTCTTCTCCCACAGCCAAGTCAAAAACCTTCAAAATGACGGAAATTTTCTGAAATCTTGGTTGACATTTCACAAAATACGTTTTTCTTCTAGTCTTCTCTCTAGCACACGTCTTGCATGTCTTTTCAACCCTTCTTAACGTTCATACACGTCGTTTTTAACGCTAGCACTTAATTTTACTGCGTTTATCCCGGTTGAGCTCCCAAAATGTGGGATTCAATCAGTAGGTATAGGTGCTAGGAAAAATAAGAACACTCGCGAAATAACTTTACTGTATCTATTCAGAATACCAAGTCAACAATCGCTACCGACTAGGGAAACACCTTCTGGAAAACTCAAGTGCCCACGTTAAGGTTGTGTCAGTGCAAATTACCGCTGTAATGAACGCCGGTTTCACCCTTTTACGTACTTACAGTATTTTCGGTCTTTTCTTCAACTTCTGTTCATTTTCTGAAACCAGGTTCGCAGTACCAGTGCGTTGACACTATTTTGTTGAAAATAATTTACCTAGACAACATCGGCAACAACCTCTATTTCTCTACCTAGTACTCAGTAACTTCATTCCACTTTCCAGTACTCAAATCTACCCTTAGTTATAATTAAATGAGAGTAGGCCAAATTACTTTCCGTTTAAAATAATATTGAGATTGCGAATTTAAGGAAGCACACAATTTAAAGGGAGCATTTTTATATTTTAATCATTGGTTGGCTCAAATTTGTTCAGATGATTTCTGATATGACCTAAGTATTTAAAGTTCACCAGGCAATCAGTTGAGGCACAATAAAAGAAAATAACACATAACCTGCTGGGTTTTACTTTGTATCAAACTTTCCTTGGAGCTTAAATTCTATCTGAGAATATGATAATTAAAGGCTAGCCAGTCAATCAGTTATGGCATATTAAAAGAAAATTAATTTGCATTAATACTTAACCGCAGTGATTTACTTTGTATCAAACTTTCCATGGAGCTTAAATTCAATCAAAGATTATGGTACAAACAAATTCTACATTCCCTAATAAATAAAATACAGAGTGACGCTAGTACTGAATTGTTTTAATGGGATACTCATGAAATTCTGGAAGACATACAACAATAAATGTTTTTAGATATACAGGCACCCTAAGCATTATGATTTAAAACTAAACTTACTGTCTAGGACTTGTTAATCCGGAACCTGCTATCCTAGCCTTAATAGTTTTTAGACCACCTTCTCTCTCGACGAGTGACGAATTTCAAACAACGTTTCTTTACATTACTTTTCGAGCCGGCGAAATGAATTTACTTAATTACTTATTTAACTTCCACGAGTCTCTAGTACTTCGAGACACTATTTACAGTTTGGTCAATACTGTAACCATTTGAACAGAGAAACATACAAAAATAAATTTGCAAGTCCCATTCGGACAGAATGACGTGCTACAACGCGTGAAGATTGTTTCCAGACTAACTTTTTCCCAAAGAATTTTTCGCTTTTATACCAACTTTTACGACTTGTTTGCTCCTAGAAAAATCTGGATTCTGCACCTGCTGCTATTAAATGTTATGAAGTTGTTCCCGTTGACTTCTCAGATCATGAAGCAGTTTTGGGTACGTTTGTGGTAAATTTTAAAGCAAAAAAGTCTAGACGTAAGTTTGGCAGATTATTTAGTTCTAAGAATTATTGTAAGTTTAGAAGTGTTTGTGAAAGGATAGATTGGGCATGTGTTCTACAGTCTAATAGGCCTTTTAACAGGTTTCATAATATCCTTAATATCCCTAACTAAATTTTAATGAGAGCTTCCCTGTGCAGAGTATTAGACAGAAGAAAAGAAAAAACTGGCTAACTTCGGGTATAAGAGTTTCTTCTAAAAATATGAGATCCCTTCACCTAATTAAAAAATTCACAAACAACACTTCATTTCTTAGTTACTTTTATAAATATAGAACTATATATAGGAATGTTGTCAAACTAGCAAAATCTAAATTCTACCAACGCAAAATTAAAAATTCAAATAACGCAACAAAAGAAAGCTGGGATATTATTCATGAATTGACTGGTAAAAATCCGCGCGTAGAGAAAAAAATCGAAATTTGTCCTGATGTACTCAATAATTTTTATTGCACTGTCGCTAATGACTTACAATCCAATCTGCAAAGGAAAAATAATCCTCTTTCATATATGTCACATGTAGATAGATATTCAAGGAGACTTTGCATTTCAGACCACAAACCTTCCTGAACTTTATGAAATATTTAAAGGACTTAAAAATTCCAAGGGAAGTGGCTACGACAATATTTCAATCCGGTTATTGAAAAATCTTCCTGAAAGAGCACTGTATGTCTTGGCTGAGTGCATTAATGTGTCTTTTTTGACTGGCAGTTTCCCTGACTGTCTAAAAACAGCAGTAGTTATTCCGCTTCACAAAGGAGGTGACTGTGATATCCCTTCAAACTACCCCCCAATTTCCTTACTGTCGACGCTATCTAAAGTTGTGGAAAAGTTAGTTAGGAAGAGGATGTTGATACATTTGGCTCCAAATAGTATTTTGGATGGCGCACAGTTTGGATTTCAGGTATTTAAAAGTACTCAAGATGCTATCTGTAATTTATTAAACCAAATATATCTTAGACTTAATACTAATGAGACGGTTGCGACTGTTTTTTGTGATTACTCTAAGGCTTTCGATTGCGTGAATCACCATATATTGCTTAGCAAACTAAACGTTTATGGCTTTAGAGGGATCACAAATCATTGGCTTGCATCATATCTTACGGGAAGAAATCAATTTGTAAGAGCCGGATCAAGCATTTCCTCAAATAGTATTATTACAAGTGTAGTCCCACAAGGTTCTGTGTTGGGTCCACTTTTATTTCTCCTATATTTAAATGATATCACCAGGTTATCAATTGAGGGCAGATTCACGTTATTCGCAGATGACAGCACCATTTTGTGGAGCGGTGTGGATACTGATGCCTTAAAGAAAACGGTATCTGCAGATTTAAAAATAGTAAAATACTGGTGCGACTCAAATCTTTTAATTTTCAACTCAAAGAAAACTATCATCATTATATTTAAATTTTCGTATGATGATCTGTTTCCCGATTCAGTGAATATTGACAATAAATTAAACCTTAAATTTCTAGGAATCAATGTTGACAGGCTATTAAAATTCGATAGTCATGTGGTCGAACTTAACAATAAATTGTCAAGTGGTTGCTATGTTGTAAGAATTGTGGTAAGGGAACTTGGATTTAATAAGGGAAAGATGGTATACTACTCCATGATAGAGTCACATATTAGGTATGGGATTGCCTTTTGGGGAAATTGTGCAGCCTATTTATTACAATCAGTTTTTATTCTGCAAAAGAGGGCAATAAGGTATCTGTGTGATGTAAGCTATTTAGAACATTGTAGGCCGTTATTTATTCAGCATAAAATTCTGACAATTTACTGCATTTTCATCCTAGAAACGGCATGTCTAATGCATAAAAACTTCCATAAGGATATTTTTGAAAAAAGCATCTGTAGAACTAATCCTAACTATTCCACTTCCAATTCCTAAAACAACCCTAACAAAAAAACTCTCCCATTTTTAGAAGTAAGCATATTTTTAATCACTTACCTGACGAATTAAGAAAATTGACTGATTTAAAAAAATTCAGGAATAGGGTTAAATGCTTTCTACAGGGAATAGCTTATTATGATTTGGAGGAATATTTCAGGGATAAATTGTGATAACTGCTTAATCTATGTCAACTGTATTTTATGTGAAATTTTATTATGTGTGTTTAGTGGTCTCTCTTTTAATGTGTTAAACTGTTACTCCTTTATTGTTTACTGTTTTTCGTACTACTACTTTATTACTTACCATATAAGTTTTACCTGTGATTCTATTTTGTTATTTTTATGCTTTGTCAATGAAATTTATTCTGACAATAAAGTATTTTTCTATTCTTTTCTATTCTATTCTATTACTAATAGCACTTAAAATTTTCGCCGAAAATTTTAATATGGCAATTAGCGTTTTAACATGTTTTGTAAATTCCAATCTTGCCGAGTGTTCCAAATTTTAATTTTTAATTATCCTATTAAAATTGGGTACATGCTTTTTAAATTCCAACTTAATTATCCTATTAAAAATTAGGTACATGCTTTTTAAATTCCAAACTTAAGTACCCTATGAAAATCAGTTCCTACATGCGTTTTAAATTCCGATCAAGACCAAATTAAGGTAACTAAAATTGGAGAATAAGATTTTCCCATTTCGTTTCAATTGGCCTTGTTCTGGGAATATTCTCATAGAAACGCCCCCTGGCCAATGATTTTCTTCTTAGAACAAAGTTTGGGGGGAACCTGCGTGGGAATGTTCGACAGCGGATTATATTCTTTCTAGTTAGGTCATCTAGTTTCGCGTTATACTGCCGTAAAAAAAAACAAAAGTATAAGTCAACCGCGATTTAAATCGGATCTCGAATCTTGTGAAGTTAAACACCATGCCGTTTATTTGGAATATCTTCCTATGGTAAGATATTTTATTTTAATAAGGTTAACCAGTTAATAATATTAACTTTTGACGCGATTCTGGCAGTAGTTCTTGAAAGCTGGATTTCAATTTAAATATTGTTTAATATAATAAAATTATTATTTTATTTGGCTATCTTTTCCGAAACTTAAGTTATTTAAATTTTATTTATTGGAGAGCTAGCACAATTCTAATTTATTTTTGAAACAATTAAAAATATTTTTTAAAAACAAATTATTAAAACAAACTAAATCAAGTGCTACCCTCAGCTATCACACCGCATAGGGAAATGCATATCTTACGGACATCTACATCTTAAAAATTGGACATCTTAGACCATAATAATGCCGTAAATTTAACTTAAAATAAATTATTTGCAGTGGTTGGTCTATAACGCCCTTCTGGCAATCTTCCTCTCTGCTACTTATTATTTATATACACGAGGCATGCATTCCTGGAAATCCTGGTAATATTTACCACATTTTATACTCAACCTGAAGCTAATATCTCTCTCAACTACCTGTCTAAGCTACGCAGTTTGAAAGAGCACGGATCGATTGCAGCAAGCAAGCTTTCCTGTGACAAATGATGGAAGCCCAGTCAATTATGTTACAATATAGTCTCTATCACATGGACATCCCTATAAGTGCAGATGTTTTTAAATAATATAAAAAATATCATTTGCTGATTTCATAGATTGCCTACTTTTCTAATAAATGTTGAAGATTGTGAAACGAGCGCCTATTCACCTTTTTGCTTACCTGCTACATCTTTCCTCACGACGGGTGACGAACTTCGAACAGAGTTTTCTTTTACAACATGTAGTACCTTTCAGGGCCCGAGTTGGAAAAAGGTACCGCTTTCCACGACGAAATGACTTTTTCTTGACTACTTATTTACTTTCCACGGGTCTCTGGTACTCCGAGATACTTTTAGCGGGTTGGTCAATATTGACTAACCATTTGGGTAGCGTAAAATTCGTGATAGAAAAATTTTGCCAAATTTTTCCGAGTTCCCATATTTTTGGGCAGTGTAACGTGCTCTTGCACATAAAGAATTTTTCCGTCCAACTCTTTCTTTACCAATCTATACTATTTCTGATAAAAATATTTAGCTTACGCTTAACGCTTAAAATTAACAAAACAAAATAGAAAACAAATCAGACTGACCAGAGCCTGATATCTTTTAAATTTTGTCTGTTAACCAAATTACTTTAGGAAATTTTGAGTTAAATTTGGAAGGAATTGGGAAAAATTATGGTTCTGGGGTATTAGAGCGTCCCAAAATGAAATTAATTTCAGACGTTTCGCCTTCGATTAGTCGAGGAATTTTTAAGGATCACGAGATCTAAATCCTAAAGGAGCTGTGTGATATCTGCGTCTAGTGTTTATACCCCTGTTCACAATATACAAAACATTTCCTAATGCTGAAATTGATGCTGGATCTGTACTTTACCGCAATCATCAATTCTTCTATAATTAAGGGTTAGACAACAAACAACATAATACCACTAATAAAATTTCAAAAGTACAAGCCATGCTGAATATATTTTATTTTCATCTGCTAGACAGCTCATGCTTATAGCATTCGCTAATTTATCGACTACTGACTAAAAATACATGATCTGAAAACTAATTAGTTTCGTGTCCACTGAAATTTAATTATGTTTAGGCAGCCCATCATTGTTTTTGTTCCATCATTAGTGTAGCGTAGGAATATGCAGCTTTCATTGTCTGGAAAATGTGTTAAATTATTATGTAAATTCATACTAAGAAAACCTTTACTCAGATTAAGCATAAGCAGTACCAGAGAATTTTTTAACCAAGATTGCTCACATTTTAGTAGTATTAATACCAGTGGGTTCTTTTTCGCTTAAAATATATGAAGATAATTAGAAAGAACCAAGTGGTGCCCATTCAAATCAAATTGATACGCATTTCGTATAATAATCGTCTTTGGGGTTATTATAATATAAATGAGCTGACTGCTCTTCAATGATTTTCTAGAAATGCACATTTGCTATTTACCGTTGCGATTGTCTGGGTAGTCATTGCACCAAAAGGTCCAATTGTCATCGTTAAAGGCTTTTGAGCTCTCATTATCAATATTTGTAGCATCATCTTAACATCTTTACTGTCATTGTACCATAAAGTCTGGTAGGCAGCATCCGCTATAGCCAGGCTCTGCAGAAATAAAAGATTGTTGTTATATGTAAGGATCATATGCTGTTTATACAGTCGGCAATCATGTGCGTATAAATAATAAATTAACAAGATATTTCTCGGGCGTAAAAAGACCTGGTAAAATGTGAAATAAAGAAATAAAAGTGGTTTGTTATGCTGATGATGCAGTTATAATATGTGAAGATGAAGACAACTTACAACGACTCCTGGACAGATTCGAAAAGGCGTCAGCACGTTTCAACATGATTATCTCCACTCAAGAAACCCAGCCACTTACGATCTCCAAAAAAGCCAAGTGATGCAAGCTAGCCATATATGACCGAAGTGTTGAACAGGCAATGAGCTTCAAATACCTTGGAGCCAACATAACTAGTAACCAAAATCTCAAGGCGGAAGTAAAGGAGCAAACAACAATCCCTAATGTCAGGATTCTTGCGTGACATAATTTGGCGATAGATGTGACACAGAAGATATAGTAAGATGGTTCAGGAAAAGAAGATGGGAGTGGAGAAATCACGTGGAAAGAATGACCGACGACCGGTTGGTGAAAATAGCGAAACAGGAGAAACCAAACACAACAAGACCTGGTGGGAGGTCTCCGAAGCGATGGTTCGAGAGCTGGACATCCGCATCACAGGATTAGGACAGAAAGAGCCAGGCACATTTATCGTATATAACGGACAGCGTCCTATAGTAAGAAGAAGAAGAAGAAGACGAAGAAGAAGAAGAAAATGATATTTCTAAATTCGGCTATTATTGTTCGCTTTATAATCCCTTTATATCGCAGAAGTGGCTTGGCCGATTGGATAAAGCATTTTGTATTGTATTGAAGATTTCTTATTAAAGATTTTACATTAAAAACAATTTGTTATGGATAACATCTGAAATCACAAGACAATATGGAACTCAAAATGTTACAAATCAACAAAGAACTTAATTGATAGACCTTGTACACAAGATATGTGTAATTTGGTGAGAGCAGGCGTGTCCGTCAAGTCGAAAAAGATTTGGAAGTCTGGAGACCATCACAGGGGAGAAAAAGCGAAGTAGAGGTAGACCAACCAAATTGGAATGAAGAGGTTTGGAACGACATAGAGTCGAAACATCTGCATTGAGTAGAGAAGGATGATGGTAAATACCTTCATGCTGTTTCATATTAATTACCTAGAATGGTTCACTCGTAACTTTAGCTGAAGCAATGACCAAAGAGTCGTCATTTTGATTTCATTGATAAACTAACATATATTTAAGTTCTGTACGCGTACCTTTAACAGTCTAGAACTTAGATAGTCCCTTTCTCGCATGAATGTTGCTGTTATACTTTTTTAAATATTTTCATTTAGATTATTATCAATAACAATACGAATAAGCAAATCTTCACTATTGGCGAAAACTCACATCTTTTTCAGCAGAGACGAATAAAGTTTCCCAGTAAAGTACACATACATACTTATAAATTCTTTATGCTTCAAAATAAAGTACAATTTAATAGTAAACAAATAATAACGAACCCAACCGAAAAGCTAAGGGACAGATGTACAAAACATGGTTATTTCAACAGATGTTGAACATGACTACCATGGACCTTGCGACAAATAAGTATTCTATGAGTAATTTAAACAACCATATGTTAAACAAACATATATAATACGTTGTCTTAGTTCATCTAATGAACCGGAAGCCATTTTAAAAAACCTCATATTTAACGTATCCCCAAAGAAAAAAATGTAGAGGCGTGAGGTCTGGCGATCGAGGATTCCATAGGATCTTGACGATCAAGCTACCTATTTTCATAAGTCTCATCCAGGTGATTTTAAACTTACCTAAAATAGTGAGGCAGGGCTCCGTCTTGTTGAAATATAACCTTTTGACTCTTGTGGGTTTTAGGCAACAACATCAACAATAAGGGGAGTAATTGCATTTTGCTATATATCCACATAACTAAGGCCATTAAGATTTTCTTCCAGAAACCAAAACTAACCCAAGGCATGCCAAAAAAAAACAGACTAATCCAAAAAAAATTGCAAGGACACGGCTTGGAACCCATAGATCCGCATTCTACCTTCTACCTCACCACCTGAGTCAGGTTTTCACATTTCTGCATTTCTCGAAAGAACTCATACAAATGCATAAAGTGAAAAAAACGTAGACAACATTGACGGGCGAGATTGCTAGCTATGCAATATGACCATAGAGACACTATGCAAACATTAGCATACCGTAAGGTGATTTCTGCCAGAAAAGAGAATATAATTCTTCATCTGTCGCAAATTTTCATGTAACAGTAGTAATATGCAAATAACTGATTATGCGGGTTATATTTGAGCGATTAGAGCATCCAGTTGTAAAAGACATCTTCAATGAAGCCTTAGAAATTTCTTGTGAATTGAGTAGACTTCAACCTAATTTCTTTATTTGCATAGCTTCTCATGCCACACACAAAGAACCGAACGCTGTGTGAAATTGGTAACAGAGGCTTAGTCTCTTCTTTGTGGAGAAGAAGGAAGATATGGATTTGTAGATCATGAAATCTTTAAATAAAAATTTTTTGTATGAGCTAATTGTATCCTATATATTTGTGATTTTAGTATTTTAAGGTTTATTTGTATTAATTAAATAGTCATATTGTTTTTTCAATGCATATTAAGGACATCAACCTAATAAAATATGCAAAAATCTGAACAGTTTTATTGTTTGAGGAACCTACAAGAAAACCTAATATCTCATGTTTTCAGATATATAATTTCTAGATGTACCAGAAGCACTTCCAAATAGAAAAATGCCCAATAATGGTTGTAAAAACCTTTATAATTAACTATAATTTTATATCCAACTTATGAACATATTGTTACATAACTTGGCTAAATATGACACACATATTGTATGACGAGTAATTAATAGAACACAAATAAAGTAAATTTGAAAGAAATTAATTACTTTAATTTGTTGATGCGTGGTAAAAAGACAAAATAATAAGTATTTGTGAAAAAGTACTAACTTACCTACTTATAAACGAGTTTTTCAGTAGGCCAGATGCCAGTAAGAACAGAATATATATGCATAGCATCAGGCGGCGTTATTTAACTAGGGTTCTGTAGCGTGGAGGCGTTTACTGCGTTAGGCATATTCACAGATAGAGAAGACAGAAGGGAAAATCTATTAGAAATTTCTTTGCTGCTTAAAAAAATACTGTTCACATAGATTTTTTTTCATTGTGTTCCATTAGGTGCGCAGTATTAGCCATATCACAAAAGTCAGTGGCTATTTGCCATAGTAAGTACCAATTGTATAGATTCGATAGTAATAGCTAAAGTTACAAATCTATTTTTCAAAGACATGAATACCCACATGGATATAGCTCAAAAAAAATCATGAATATTTAAACGAAAGATCTGGAAGGGTGACTGAAAATATTGAAAAATCTTAACTCAAATAGAGTACAAAAGTGCCCACGAAAATAGGAAAATAATGGCCACAAGATGGAAAATTTCATATAAGCCATAAAAATGCAAACAAAAGATGAAGCTTTATCGTGATGATGAATACATGTAAATAATAATTACCTCTTCTTTAATTTCGTTACACATCCAACCGACGAGACAGACTTCTGTTATAAGCATAAAGGAATAACAGATAGGAAATGCCAGAACAGCAGGATCCAGTATCTAAAAATAATAAAAATAATTTCTTGAATTAACTGAAATATTAGTGGTTATATTACAGTAGGTAATAGAGTTTACATAGTACAAGTATCTTAAGAAATCTGCTAACAATGTCCCAGCTCAAGAATAATCAACTAGAAAAGGATGGTTACATCAACCGGATTTTTTTACCGACAGCTGTCTATCGGCAAAGACATACGGGCAAGACTATTTTTCTTGTTTAGAGTTTATAAAATTGTGTTTAAACTCAAAATTTTAAATGAATAAAAAAATTGAATTGAATTTAAGCAAACCAGGATAAGCTAAAAGTTATTATTAAGTCTTGTATGAAAAGTATCCTTAACATTATGAGTTTATGAGAGAAAAATAGATGAAAATAAAAAATCTGACTTAACTCTTTTATACAGTGTGGGCCAAAAAAGTAGGCATAAGGGGGTGGTGAGGCATAAATATGCCAACCACTTGCGCACTTAGGCCACTTAAGCGGGCCCATTGTGCCCCCAGAAAGATTTTACAAATCCAGCAGTCCTGGTGTTTATGTAGCTTAATATGCGGCTTGGATCGCATCCCTTTATGTCGGCCATCGTTGGCCATTGTATCTTCAGGTGAGGATGTCTTTGTCTAGCGAGAGCGGGGCAGTCGCATAGAATGTGCTCTGCCATCTCGTCGTCCTCTAAGCATTATCTGCATAAGGATTCGTCAACCACACCTATATTGTGCAGAGGGTCATTAAGTCTGCAATGGCAATGACCGATGAGTATTTCTGTCATTATTTTTAAGTTTTTCCTTGATAGTTTTAGAAAATATCTGGTTTTGCATTTACCAGGACCTGTTAGTGTTGCTTTATTTAATTTGTTCGGGAACAGTGTCCATGGTTCTGGACCAATTGGTTTTTTACGAGACGCTTTCTTAGCAAGGGTGTCTGCTCTTTCATTAGCAAGGTCTCCATTGTACCCTTTTTCCAGGCGATGGTTACTCTGTTTTCTGCAGACATTTAGTTTAGTGAATTTATACACTCCTTAACCATCTAGCTTCTGGTCTCCATTTTGTTGAGTGTTTGTACAACTGTCTTGCTGTCCGTGACGAACAGTATATCTTTGTTTGTGATTTGCTCCTCCATAATTTTTCCAGCACCCATCGTTAAGCCACATAGTTCAGCTTGGAATATGATGCTGAGATTACCTAGCTACCAAACTTTAATTTTCAATCGTCTTCGGTTGAAGTATCTGCATTTGTATGTCGAGCTCGGGTATATAAACACCTGCGCCAGCTTCTGAGGTTCTTTTTGATCCGTCCGTGTAGGTGCGAATGTCATAAATTTGTGACAGATCATTTATTGAGTCTAGTTTGATTTTGAACCGTTTCTCGAAAATATAATTTCTTACCACAAGGTATGTGCTCACTCTCATAGCTGGTTGTATGTGGTATGCCTCATTTAGAGTTGTTACGTGTCGAGGTCCCCAGCTTTTTCCCCTTCACGTACCCGTGGAGTTCAAGCGTACTCGAGTTACATGTGCTTCATTTCTCACGAAAGTATCTAATCTAATTTAAGAGTGCTTCCACTGCCCTGGTGCGAGTGGTTTTCATTGCATCAGTGATTCCTAAATTTTGGAGGCGGAGCATTTTGGCATGAGGTGTTATTTTTCCTGATCGTGGCCACCAAACTAGTGTACCATATGCAAACGTAGGCCTGATGACAACTGTGTATATCCGCTATGTGATTTTAGGTGACAGACCCCATGTCGACCTAATCGCTCTCCTACACTGATAAAAGGCTCGGACAGCTTTCTCATACTTAAGATCTAGGTGACGCTGCCAGTTAAGCTCCTTGTCTAAGATGATTCCTAGATATTTTACTTGTTTTGATAGCTTGAGTTGTGCCCCGAACAAAGAGGGTGGATTGAATTTCAATGTCCTCCTTCTTGTAAATAGCACAAGTTCTGTTTTATTGGAATTGACCGAAAGTGAGTTTTTGTTGCACCATCTCTCTGCTATTTCGAAAGCTCTATTCATTAACTCTGACAGAACCCCTTCGAACTTTCCCACAGCAATGATTGTTATGTCATTCGCGTATCCGATCACAAAGAGTCATGCTTTGTTCAGGTTTTCTATGAGGTTGTTTACGATCACATTCCAGAGCAACGGGGAGAGTACCCCTCCTTGGGGACATCCTCTCGTTACAAGTGCTGTGACAGTTTTGTTACCTATAGTTAGGTTTACTGCTCTAAGTTTCAGCATATTGGCGATCTAGCCCCTCACGGTGCGGTAGACTCTATGGTTTGTTAGTGCCGTATTTACGCTGTGAAAAGTAGCTCCTTCAATATCGAGAAACGCTCCGAGAGCGCATTCTTTTCGGTGCAAGGCTCCTTCAATTGTTTGAACTACGCAGTGAAGTGCTGTTTCTGTAGATTTTCCAGCCTGATATGCGTGTTATTTGGATGAATATCATGGTATGGTACGATATCTCCTCTAATGTATCTATCACACAGCCTTTCTAGCGTTTTCATAAAAAATTGGGTTATGATTTTGGTTCAGAGTAGTCGTTTTTTCCTGGTTTGGGTATAAAGTTAACTCTTACATTTCTCCAAGCTTTGGGTACGTATTTGTGGACCAGGCAAACTTTAAATAGCATTTCTAAATGATCACCCAGAGCCCTGAGTCCGCATTGAAGCAGAGCTGGAATAATTCCGTCCGGTCCCGGGGACTTAAAAGCCTGGAATGATTTGATAGCCCACTGTAGCTTTTTTTTGGTGATGACCTTATTCAATAATTTTCAATCGTCTTCGGTTGGGATGTATTGGTTGCTCTCTGGTCATGTCACATCTTGGATGTTACAGTCAGGAAAATGTGCTTCCAGCAAAAGTTTGGCAGTCTCTAATTGAGCGGAAGTATAACTCCCATCCCCTTTCCTAAGACTTTCAGGTTGTTGGCTGGAATCTTTAGAGAGTACCTTACCTATTCTAACTGCCCCTTTTATGGAAGCTATTTCGGTGCAGAAATCTCTCCATGCGTCCCTTCTTTTTCTCCTTTAAAAGTTTTCTTGTGTTGATTATATGGTTCCCAGTTTCCTGTTCTTTTTGCTTTGTTGAAAGCATCTCTACCCATTTTTCTAAGGTGTTCTAGTTGTTTGTTCCACCACGGAGCTCCGCTTTTTGTTCCTGCCTTGTGCAATGATCAGGAGGCAGGAGCTTTCATACGCTGTAATGATGCTTTTTTGCAACATTTCGTATCTTTGTTCGATTTTTTCCATGTTTTCTAAAGTTTCATTTGGTATTTTGTTTAAACTCGGTTAATTGGGTAATACAGTTGTGTATGTTCGTTTTGCGTATGTTCCTGTATGGTTGTTTAACCTCTGGCTTCAGCATTATATTGAATTCGATTATCCTGTGGTCAGCAAATGTGACTTTTTGGGAGACGTGCCAGTATTTTATTCTCACAAACGTCGGTCGGTTCGCTTCCTCTGTTGGCTATCAATAGATTGGATTGGGCTAAGAATTCTAGGAATACTTCTCCCCTAGTATTGGTGTTCTTGTTTCCCCAAATGGCGTGGTGGGCATTGGAGTCGCAACCGATAACGTATATTTGCATCTATGTACATGTTAACTGATATTCAAATTAGCAATTTTCTTGTGGCACTCAGAGTTCGACATTCTATTTCCAAATTATGGAAAATAAAATTGTATTAGGAAAGCCTTAGTTTTATAATTTGTGTGTATTAACTAATAAGTGCATAATGCTAATAACATGGGTGCTTATGAACGAAAAATCCTTAACATATGATTCAACATTGGCTTTTCCACAATCTTAACTTAAACAATGTATAAATAAGAATTACTTTCTAGTGAATGTACGTGAACGTACCCACATTATTAAAAATATTGTTTAAAACCTAAATAGCCAAGTGACACACTGTGTAATAAAACCCTCAGTTTGACACCTTCTCTACAATATTACGTAAAATTATATTATGCCTCCCAGACTTGCTTATACTTAATAAAAAATCAATAAAAAGACTACACTGAAAAAGGCTCTGCAAAACAGGCACTTGGTACCTGCTTTAATCCTCAATTTATGGTATTTTCTGTAGGATCGAGCGAAAAATATAATAAGTATCAAGTTTCTCAATGTTCAAAGCATCAAAACACAACTATCAATGGTTTTAAAATTGCGGAAAATATCACTAAAGAAGCTGAAACCACAACCAAAACATAGTCTGGAGCTGATCAATGACAGTTTGTGACAAGAGGGGCTGCATTGT
>JAEQML010069537.1:0-17405 GCA_016904865.1 Pissodes strobi | reverse complement strand
CAACTTAGAATATTTCCAAAAAACATCAGGAACTTAAATTGCTACAAATTGGCGCCCAACGTGGGGCCCGAACCCACGACCCTGAGATTAAGAGTCTCATGCTCTACCGACTGAGCTAGCCGAGCATTTGGTGGTATTGTCTGTCTACGCCTAATATCGTCAGTAGATAGCGATACTGTGGGTTAGTTGGTGGGAATAACTATTTTTTATAAATTCTGTGTATTTCAGTTTCCAGAATAGTCTGACAAATATCTAGGTCAGGCACCTTCCAGCTAGCTTTTGGTGGTATTGTCTGTCTACGCCTAATATCGTCAGTAGATAGCAATACTGTGGGTTAGTTGGTGGGAATAACTATTTTTTAATAAATTCTGTGTATTTCAGTTTCCAGAATAGTCTGACAAATACCTAGGTCAGACACCTTCCAGCTAGCTTTTGGTGGTATTGTCTATCTGCGCATAATATCGTTAGTAGATAGCAATACTGTGGGTTAGTTGGTGGGAATAACTATTTTTTATAAATTCTGTGCATTTCAGTTTCCAGAATAGTCTGACAAATATCTAGGTCAGACACCTACACTCAAAATTACTTAATTGTGACTTTTGAATATATTGTTGTATATCTAGTGTTATATAATAAATTTGAGTGTATGGTATATTTTTATTGTCATATTTTGAGAATATTATAACATCTTTATCAACATCTCTTCGTATCCTTGTGTTTTTGATCACAGAGATAAAATCTTTGGTGGTTTTGTGTATCTGTACTTATAGTTTTTGGGTTTTGAAAATTCTGTGTATTTCAGGTACTGGAATGGTACAGACACATAAGGTTATGGAGTAACTTATCTGATTTTGACTTTTTGGGACAAATCATCTGCATCTACTGTCATACTTTACCTACTTGTGCACTTATCTGGCTGTTTGCTTGGTAAGGTGTTATCTGGTTTTGACGTTTTTGGAGATGATTGTCCATACCTATTTTGAGTTTGATACATGGATGCCTTGCCGTATGCTTGACTGTGTATGTTATGATTTTGAGTTTGATACATGGATGTCTTGTCGGTTGCTTGGCTGTGTATGATTTGATTTTGAGTTTGATGAAGATAATTGTTTATATCCATTTGTGGTACGGTATATACGTTATCTTGCTGTTTGCGTTAACGTATGTTACTTTTTTGGTTTTGATGGATGTAATTATCTTTGTCTATTTATGGTACTTTGAGTTATCTTGCTGTTTGGATTAACGTTTGGTACCATGTGTAATTTTGCATTTGTGCTCACGCATCTAACTAGATTTTGACTTCGAGAGATATGATCATTTATATCTATATTTTCTTTACTTTGCGTTATCTTGCCATTGGCGTTAACGTATTGTATCTTATGTCATCTTCAGTTTTGCGTTGACACATTATACCGATTTTGACTTTGAGGGATGTAGTTATCTATAGCCATTTATCTCGCCCTATGTTATCTTTCCGTTGGTGCTTACATATACTACTTAATTTTGACTTCGATAGATATAATTATTTATATCTAGATTTTCTTTACTTTGCGTTATCTTTCGATAAAGCATCGTATCTTACGTCATCTTGAGTTGTATGTTGGCACATCCTATTGGATTTTGTCATAGATGGATGTAGTTAGCTATATCTATATATTTTTCCTGATTATGACTTTTTGGGTATCTCCCAATTTATAGGTTTAGTTTCTAAATTTTTAATAGTCGGCTGGGAAGTGTTGGGAGCTTTTTTGGTCTCAGAACCCTTTGTACAACTTTTATAGTTACCTCACCTGGGTGGAGAGTGGGTTCATGGGGGGTGAGTGCTTGGCGGAGTGCGTTTAAAACACCATTCCACATAGCTGGGGCTCACTACTGTGTCCTTGCAAACTCCACAACCGCATACTTTGTTATTCTGGGAGACAAAGAGGCTGTGCCACTTACTGGAACACCCGCATAATGTTTCGCTTTAGGTTTAGTTTCTTTAAATTTCAGCCTGGTGGAAGCTATATTCTACTCCCTTATGTTAGTGGTTATTTGGGTTACTTTTGTTTATTAGTATTATCATGAATCTTTAGGTTTTTTGTTTTGTACCACTTTTCAGGGGACATTACTGGTTTGTGTGGTTTTGGACGCTCTACGAGTTTTGAGCGAGGATTCCTTATTCATTTCGATTGAGGTTGGTAAACGAGGTTGCTCCGAAGATATAGGATGTCTACGCAATACCAACTTGGGTGCTTCTTCCAACTAACGTAAGTCTCTCAGTGCTTTGCCCATTTTAAATGATCGGGATACTTTCTCACTTCTATCGGGGGTGCTCTACGATCATACGGATTTGTGATGTCATCTGAAATCAGATTTAGCGTAGTTTGTGGTGGTATCCACACTGGCTAATTCTTAGGCTTTGGCCTTTTTGTTTTTGCTTATGATGCATTTAAAATTTTTCTTGATATTTGGGTGAAGGTTGTGATTAACTTTGAACTTGAGAAGTAACTTAGTCGAAAGTTCTTGAATTTTTTGGTTTACAGTTTTCTTATAGATGGTGCTAAGCTATGGAGCGCACTTTATAAAAAAAAAAAATATAATAAAAATATATAAAAATAAAAAGTGACTTAGCAGATCTACTTGGTTTTTGGCTTTAGTTTGTGTTAGGCTTTTGATCCGCACTTATAAGTGACCTAGCTAAGTTTTTAGTTTGTGTTAGGCTTTTGATAAGCACTTGTGAGTGACCTAACAAAATTAAGTTTTTTTGGAGTATCTGTTGTTTGGTACGGGTATGTTTTGGTTAATAATGATAGGAATTTTTCTAAATTTTTAATTCAAGTTTTCAATTTCCCTACTTCTCTAAGTTTTACGAAAAGTTTTCAAACAAGTTTTCAAACTTTTCTTACCGGGTTGAGGGGGTGTGTAACGAAATAATTCGTTACATGGTTTTTCAGGTTTTAAGATTTTTATATTGCAAAGTGATTTTTATGCAAATATACATGCGATTTGGTTTCGGTACCTAGGTAGGATTTCGCTAGAAGTTAGATCTTTTGTACATAGGTGGAGCTATCATTAGAATTATAGGCGTATTAGTTTTACGTCGTTTTCTATAAAAATATTTTTATTATACTGGCCTTTGAATAGAGGGCGATAGTAATATCGTGATTTGAATGGATGGTCTCTCACCTACTCTTTTGAATGCGATTTGGACCGGTTCTGAAATCGAACGGCGAACGTTGCTTTGGTCTCCAATTTCACGTCGTCAAGGTGAGAACCATTTTTATTTTTGGTCGAATGTGATTTGGTTTTTTTTGCACATTCCGCTTTTAACTGAACAAATTTATTTCTTTGTTTTAGGAGTGTCTTAAAGACAATTTTCAGGTTCTAGAGGGATTTAGAATCAATGATTTAGACGACAATACTTTAATTTATGATAGATTTCTAATCTAGATTTAGAAATTGTATTCATCATTGTTCCGGGCCATCTTGGGCTTTTTGCAGAGTATTGTTGGATAAATGATCTTAGTGGACCCTCTACTCAATCCATTTTATTATATTTATCGTAAATTTCGTTAACTTTTACAGGAAGATTTAACTGCGTAGTTGAAGTTGGCAAGGAGAATTTTTAACTAACCTTACTTTATAACCGAGTTCTGTTGGTCTTTTATGTTTTTAGCTAATTCCTGGCTCCAATCCACCACTTTCAAGGTTAATTTATTAACAAAGGCTGTGCCAAATTTTGGAAAGAACCGGATGGGTAGCCAATAGCCAATAGACCTTGAGTTTACTGCCAGTGGAGAGAATAGGATATCCCATTTTCTGAAAGTCTAAGGTGAGTTGTCTCTTTTGTTATTTCTAATTCATGAAATATATTATTGAATTTCTTTGAGAACTCACCTTGGATTTTTATTTCTTCTCTCTACCGACAGTCGACGGTAAATTTATAACTTTCATCTTTGTAAACTTAGCTCCTTGCTAAACTCGTAGCTAAATTTGCTCGATTCATTTTTGCTTGCGGCTCGTAATGCTCACTTTGACGAATGAAATGGGAGAACGGTGACATAATGTGAAATGTCGATCAAATTGTATTGTGATCATAGCACATACAGTTTTCTTATCACATAAATTTGACTTAGGAAGAATTTGCATATTTATTAATTTGTAATTTTGAAGTAATCATATTTCTATCAATGATTAAATAAACTTTTTTGGGGACTTTTCATTTATTTGGCACTTATTTAAAAGTGTGCTTAAGTTAAATTTAATCATTATTTTTTTGAAGTAGCCTTGAGTATCAGATTCATTGACGAATTTTGTATTTTTAAACATAGTTTAATCATTCATTAATAATCTTGTATTTCGGAACATAGTGTTATTAGATTCATTGACGAATCTTGTATCTTTAAACATAGTTTAATCATTCATTAATAATCTTGTAATTTGGAACATAGTTTTATCAGATTCATTGACGAATCTTGTTTTTTTTCTTTTAATCATAGTTTAATCCTTCATTTACAAATCTTGTAATTTTTGATCGTAGATTTAATTTTTAAGTAAAAGAGTTTGAAATATTTTGATGAGATTGTTTCAATTACTGTTCATTATTGTTCATTTTCTTTGTTTAATATCAACCAACATTCTGGTCTAAAACAAGTATTTTCTGTTTGCATATTTTCACGGAAATTGGTCAAAGAGCTTGGATTGATAATCAAGCACCAACCGAGTGTACCATTGCAGCATTAGACGTATCAGCTCTATAAGACGTTTATGCCCTCTGATGTTATCCTTACCCATAAAGACCTAACAAATAACAGGCAATTGGAGAAAAAGGGAACGAGGTGAAGAGAAGTGTGTCCAACCAGGGTTGAGCGTCTAAGCTAAGTATTTTATTTGCAAACGTAAAAATCACTGCTGGATCAGAATTTTTTTTGGTTTTGACTAATTTCAAAAATTAATATTTTAATTGTTTTTTTTTCTAACATCAATTTAATTCTTCAACTCTGTTCAACAAAGTTATAATTTGGATTGTTAATTTTAATAATATTTATTGAAATAAAATTATTGTAAATTTGTTTTTAAGAACATTTTTTATTTCCGGCAAGAACGAGATTCTGCAGTTCTCAACGTCTATCAGGTGATTTTTGTTAGCTTTTAAGCTTTTATTGGTGATACTTGACAGTTCTTTGAGAGTTGAGGAATTTCTGGCGCCCAAGAAAAAATCCTTACTAACCAATAAAATAAACTCGCGACCTATCCGGCAACTTAGAATATTTCCAAAAAACATCAGGAACTTAAATTGCTACAATATATATATTTTTTTTGTGCTCATTGTCATTATTTTCAATACAAAAAAAATAAAAATAGAAATTAAAAAAAAAAAAAATTCAATTGTCAGATTTAAAAAATCTCTTCACAAAATTGTCAGAATATGAGTCAGCATGAACAGTGCATTAAGCTAAACCGTCTGTATAAAAATCTGATGCGCTCGAGTATTTCAATGTCACGATTTTTTTTTTGCTTTTTGAAAAATCGGTTGTGAATTTCAGTCACGTTCAAATCGTCAGTCTTTATAATAGGGCATTTTTTAGGGTTCACTTAACATCTCACTTGAATTTCTGACAAGCTCCAGAAATTTTTTTTTTCCAATTTCCACTTCTTTGTACGGCCACCTCCCACTAGCAATCCGGCAGATTAATATCTCTGTGTGGTCAGAAGTTCGTAGGTCGTATACGCTATCAAACCCTGACGCGCTCGAAAATTTTTTTCCGACTACCTTTTTTTACATTTTTGAAAATTCATACACGCTCCCCCCACCACTAAAAGGGTACACATCATATAAACTTCTTTTCTTTTTAATATGTAATCTTCACGATTCCTTAGGTCTTCAAAGGGTGGGAGAAAAAACACATTTAGCATGCTGGGCTCCCCTTCTATAAACAACTCTAGACACACTCTCACCTGTATCATAAACATGCAGCGTAGCCAAGTGATCACCCAAGTTAGCCTGAACAATCCTTGTACTCTCACTAATAAATACATTTCTGTTTGAAACAATATAATCCAATTTAGACACGGTCAATGATTTGTTTTTATTTAATTGAATTCTGGTAGGTTTATCAGATGTAATATTAAGATTGAAGCTATGAAACAGATCAAATAACAGACTCTTATTCCTACCAGTCTCCAAAGCATTTATGTTGAGATCACCACAAAGATATATAGTTGTATTAATTGTACAATAACTTCTCAAAAATATTTCACACTTTTCAAGGAAAATCCTAAAGTCACCATTTGGTGGCCGGTAAACACATATTTCAGCATTTCCAAGCTCAAAACTGCAAGCACACATCTCTACATGGAGTTCAATGCCTAAGTTTTTGCAATTAATATACTTTGATAAGGTGCCCTCTTTAATATCAATGGCTGAACCTCCACGGATAGATGCACTCCTGCAGAAGGCAGTACCCACCCTATACCCATGAAACCCTAACAAATTTATAAATTCATCTTTACACCAGTGACACCATGGGTTTCTGTTCAATTACAAGTAATTCAAGATTGTTAATTTTATTGGAGATTCCTTGAACGTTTACACATATTAAGCCAAATGGTAATCCTTTCCTCACGTTTGAGTAATGGGAACCAACTGAGTCATTTGTCTCTACTCCTGTCTCCTGCTCGATTCTCTGGGTGATCTGATGTAAACTTAATATCTCCTGTTGCTCCATTGGCGCCTCGGAAAATTCGCTCTGTCACCATTAAATCCGTTATTTTGATATCTCCTCCGATAATGATTAAATCTGAAGGGTTTCAAGTCAATATTGCCTGCCCAGTAGTTGTTGGAATTCAAAACAGTATTTGATGACTCCGGTGATACTGCAATCTTAAAGCTTGCTTTGTCTGTTATCTAGTTTCTCACAAGTCAACACCTTTATTGCAAAGCTCCTCAAGTGCAACTCCATTTGCTCAACAGTTGTTTCAGGCTTGAGATTTCCGACGAAAAACCAGGATCGTTCTTCAGCTGCCTCGAGACCAGATATCTGGTCATTACTTCCTCTAATATTTTTAAGGTTAGGTGCCTCTACAGATTGTGGTTTAACAAGCTCAATAATACCCCCCCATGGCTGATGAAACAGCATTCCGGACCTGACCCCTGGTCACACTTGGCATATTTATGGTAGTTGTGGTAGTGGTATTTCCAACAGATGACTAGTTAGCATTGGAGTTGCTCTCCCAATTTTTTCTCAAACTTGACAAGTGACTCAAGCACAACGGATTGCACAGTGTGAATTGAGATCCGGTCCAGGCCTTTAGGGTCTTGCTCTTGACTTGCTTTGTTGGCATGATTCTCTAAACACTCCTTACACCAGACTAAAACCATCTTTTTTGGGCCAGAGCGCAGCGAATTTCTTGAGCCGATATTCCACTACAAGACTTGCAGGACATGCGATTACATCTGTTGCAATGAAAGCCAAATAGCAGATTTTTATGCTCCTTAAAATAGCAAGTTATCTCACATGTGTCACAAATAAGCTCAACCAATTCCTTTTCTTGACTACCCATTATTGGTAATAAGCAGTAAGCAAGAGAGAAAATGTCTAGACGTGGCAACAATGCCTATTTGTTGACCTTCCAAAGAGTAACAGATGTTTGTTTACACTTTATTCTTAATGAAAATTTGTTGCTAGATTGCTTAGCATTCACTTCCATAGTAAAAACACGTTAAACTCCACCACACCACACACTCCTCACCATTTAAAATTTAAAAGACCCAAATACGGAGAAGTCACACATTATACATTATGATAAAGTATTGTTTAATGTTCTGCAATGATAAATAAAACAAGTTCTTATAATAAAAGCAATAACTACTTACTTTTGTGCACTCAACAGGCAATTCTTCTTTTTATAAGGCTTCTTAGTGATCTTCGCAGGCTCTTTCAGTGGTTCAAGATTCGATAAATCCACTGGTACGCGTTCATTCTTCTTTTTTGCCACCCTTTTCTTAATTTTATCTTGTTCTTTCTGCTCATTTCTGTCTTGTCCTGTAAATAGGCCATTTAACTCAAGTTAGAAAAGACGCTGACGTTATGCTTTCTGTTATAATGTAATTTCTGATAGACTAATCAGAATTCGCGTTGAGTCATAACAGATGTAACATTTTTGTTATAATTGTACCCACAAAGCAAAAAATTGCTATGTTCAATTAGTCTGAAAACACATTCGAAATAAATAGTCATAGTTTACCCAGCTAAAAATAAAATGTCAAATAAACTACACACCTGAATATACCACTTGACTTCTCCTGATGAACTTCAACTTCCAGTGGCTAGGACCCGCCCAAATCTGATCAATTTTTCCTGAACATGTGTTAATAATAGTATTAAAAGAATAGGCAGACCTTTCCACTGAATTCGCCAGGCTTTGTTCAGAAGGTCTAAAATCTACAATGTGTTCTACGTCTTGACGAACGAGAGGAGCAACTATTTCTTCTTCCATTGGATCATCGTCGTTTACTAAAATTGTTAAATGTAATATTGTTAAAATAAATAGAATTTTCCTAACTTACGATGACCCTGCGAAATTTGATTAACCATTATTTAAACAATAGTGACTTCAACGAAATTTATTCTAGTAAATTCCAATCCCGGGTACCGGTCTCGTAGGCGATCAATGCGTTGTGGAATGTGTAAACAAATAAACAAAGAAGCATAAAGAACTAGCAAATGCGCGAAGTGTAAACACACTTGTTCTGCATCAGAAAAATATTATAAATGTGATTCTTTCTTAAATAAAATGCACAACAAAATTTACTTATGTTAAAAAAAACGATGTTATTATTAAAACGTCAAGGGGATTCGTCCTAAAAACAGACTGCGACAAAAATAAAATTAAGAATATTTTAACTACCATGGTGGATTCAAAAGTATATTTGAACATTTAATGAAACGGAAACAAACTTTAAACCTGCACAAAATAAGTTTATAACAACATATTCATGTATCATCGCATCAGTCGAAAAAAATAGTGTAGATGAAGAAATCAAATCAAATCAAAATGGTTTATTTCCTTAGACAAATGTTACAATGCATCGGAATTGTCAATTAAAATGGACCACAATAATACTACAATAATACTACTTAAAAACACATAGAATAAACTAAAACCTTGTTAAAGTTACAATTAAAAAACTCAGTCAAATTTTAGAATGCGTAGTCAGCTAGCAGAGTCTTAAGAGCCCTTCTAAAAACTGGAAGTGTTGTACCACCTTTAACACCTTCTGGCAGGTGATTGATTTTTTTTTAGTGAGGTATTTACAGAACCATCCCGCACCTGAGTCAAAGGAATACACAATTTGTCCGCGCTACGAGTTCTGTAGTAATTAATGTCGCCAACTTTTGAATAGTTACCACTATTCTTAAATATTTGACATGCACATTGCAGAATATAAATATTTATAACAGTTAGAATTTTTTCATTCTTAAAGGATTCACGACATGATTCCCTGAAAGAAAGTCTAAACATAGCGCGGATAATGCGTTTCTGACTTAACAAAACCCTTTGTATAGTGCAAGAGTTGCCCCAGGCGGACCAGCCGTAGGCCAGAGTAGAATGTACTGCTGCATAATAAAAGGATTTAAGAATCTCGGAGCTGGAGAATGGGATAGTTCCCACGAGACAATTTACTGCATACTGACTCCACCTGATCACCCCAAGACAGATGTCTATCAAGTACAAGTCCCAAAAATTTGAAGGCGTCCTGCTGAATTAAGTTAGTTGATCCCTCTCTTATCAGTAGCTTCTATCTTGAACTGCTCGTACTGGAGTAAATACAATAAAATTGGTCTTCAAGCCATTCAAACAAAGACCATTCTTCTGGCACCAGTCTGCAATGTCAGCTATACATTTGCTGCCCTGCAATAGTCACGTCCTGTGACAGCGGCAGAAGTATCATCAGCAAAAAGAGTAATAGAGCTGTTATCAACCAAGAGAAGCAAGTCGTTAATGAACAACAAAAAGATAATTGGCCCAAGAACACTCCCCTGTAGAACACCAGTTACAACATCCACCCAATCAGATACCACTACCCGATCTCCAACCTTCAGTCTGACAGCCTGGGTCCTAGCTGACAAATATGATTCCAGCCACCTGTAAGCTGGGCCTCTTATTCCGTAGTGAAAAACCTTACTTATAAGTATGGTGTGGTCAATGGTATCAAACGCCTTAGTAAAATCGAAAAAAATGCCCACAGATTTTAATTTTGAATCAAAATTATTCAAAATTTAGTATAAAAGCATCCAAAAAAGAGACAAGTCTCCTCTTGAAATATTTTTCGAAGATCTTTGAAAATACAAACAGTGCGATGACTGCGATGGGCCTGTAGTTGTCAACCAGCGAAGTTTCACCCTTCTTGTGTAATGGTATCACAATGGCTGCTTTCATCATCAGCACATACCTTACAAATGAAGATATAATGCATAGATACTGCAACATAACTAAATCAAAGGGAACAGGCATGATGACCACTTTAATTCGAATCATTACTGGTGATTTGAATTCCTTTGAGAAACTACTTAACAATGAATTTTTTTATTTAAATACAAAGTATATCCTGTTCTCCCAGTAAGGCCCCAAAACCTCTTCCTATTCCTTGTGCAAAACGTACACAGTACACACATACTGCTGAAACCTGTCCAAACTCTATCACATGTCAAAAGCTTAAAGGTAGACATCACACTAATGCTTGCACTACTTCTTTACCTGAAAAATGCGCTGCTTGTAACTCTGAAGATCATCAAGCATGGTCAACTAAATGTCCAAAGCGACCTACTAAACCTATCGATGGAATCCCAAACACTAAAATTAAAACAGTCAACAAAAAAATATCTGATATTGATCCAAATAAAACCAAGAAAAGTAGAATCCACCAACCAATGACCATTCACGACCATATAATAAAGACATACATCACTAACCTTAATGAAGACATTAAAACTGATCGGCAAGAATTAATCTATAAAATCAAAAAAAAAAAAGATTTGTTGACCTGCAACATCGATTCAACACTAGTGTTCAGCGAAAATAGACTCTATATTTTAATGTTTGGGAATCAACCAACCGAACTCACTGAAGGCCTGAAAATTTATCAGGATAAATAAAATATCATTTATTTATGCCAACATTAACCGTTACGCATCTAAAAAACATCTAGTACACTATTTTACTCAAAGCAACAATGTAAACTGTATTTTGTGTGTGGAAACCAAACTAAGAGACAATACTATACCCCTTAACAACTAGGATATAATTCAACAAAAAGGTAACACAGTTAACAGAATTATTAGAGGAGGCTCATTAGTTCAATCAAATCCAAAACTTAAATTAGGGAAAGCTAATCCACCGACAATAAACAACGATTTAAATAGCTGCTTACGTTTTACAATACCCTTTCATAAAAGCAAGCTGCATATTTTTTCGGTATATATACATCCAACTTCAGCCATAGAGGGGACGATCTTTACAAAAGCAGCACTGTATGAATATTCAATTATAATCGGAGATTTCAACCCCAATGCCGGAAAAAAGCAACAAATATACTTTTTCACTCAAAACTACGCCCTTGTTAAATTAAACTCACCCCCTACTTTTATTATGGCAAACAACCCAAGTAGCACTCCTGCTGCACAAAAAAATATTGCAAAAAAATATAAAAACCAAGCTTACCCCAGACCTGGGAAGTGATCACCTGGGAGTTTTATGGACATTGGACACTACCTTGACACCACAAGAACAAGATACTGAGGAAATAAAATTTAACTTGCATAAGTGTAAAATTGATATAGTTAATCTTAAAATGTTAAGGTTTATACAAGGAAAAGAAATTTCAGAACAATTTATTGAGGATTTTAATAGAAAGCTTACACTACTTGTTGAAGAAAACTGTCCAAAACAAAAACAAAGGTTTTATAACTACGAGCTTCCTCCATTTATAGTTGCACTAATTAAGAAAAAGCGACAGTTATACAGACAAATAAAACAAAATGATAATAGTACAGTATCCAAAAGGCAATTTAATGATCTAAATAAATCAATTCATGGACTGATCAAGAATTTTAAGCAAGACAGCAAGGGTTAAGTATTGTAGCAACATAAATGGAATGAAGGGAAAAAATTACAAAATACAAAACAACAAAGGCATCAATATCATCATTACAACAAGGTAACATTCTTTATGACAAGGACTATGATAAAGCCAATGTTTTCTCTGCATATTATGAAAATTTATATAAGAAGATACAAATTAATTGCGATGAACAAACAGCTACAGTAAACGATTGGTCTGAACAATTTTTTCAAAATAAATAAGAAAATAGCATAGAAATTGAAGATAAAGAATACCATGACGTACTTTTCTCTGGTAAAAATACATCACCCGGATATGACAATATAAATAGAAATATAGTTAGACAGCTGAGCCCCGAAGTTCATGAAATAATAAAAGGAATGTACAGTTTTTGCTAAGCAACAGTCTTTTTCCTAATGCATGGAAGAAAGGAGTTGTTATTACTATACCAAAGCCGCAGCTAGACCACTCAAGACCAGAAAACTACGGACCCATCACTCTTCTGCCTGTAATTGGTAAGAGCTTTGAAAAGATTATTCGCAATAGATTCAATAAGGAAATTGGAGAGAAGATACCAAAGCATCAATTTGGATTCAAACATAACCATTCTACAATCCATCCTCTAACAATCTTAACCTCTAACGTCCAGTCTGCAAATATAATGGGGCTTAGTAGCGCAGCAGCCTTTTTGGATATAAAAAAGGCTTTCGATACTATCGGGCACAAAGGTATTCTCTTCAAACTTAACCAACTTCAATGCCCAACTGATTTAATTACGATTATCAAGCAATTTCTAGAAAAGCATCAGAATGTTGCAAAAATAAATAGAGCATATTCACGATCCTTTTCTTATGAGCAAGGAACACTACAAGGCTCACCACTTTCATCGTTGCTCTATAACATTTTTTATGACATTTTTTTCTTCGATAGATCAAGTTTTGCCAGAAAGACCTTATATAATACAGTTTGCTGATGATACTTCGATTATAGCCCACCACAAAAATACAAAAAAAGCAGTACAAACTCTACAGATTGCACTTAACAATATCACCGTTTGGTTTCAGAAATGTAAATTAAAAGTAAATCCAGTCAAGACTCAGTTCATTTTCTTTCATCAAAAAATTCATAACTCATCACCAACAATAGAAATTCTAAATCATCAAATAAAGCCACAGCCCTATATTAAATACTTGGGCATTAATTTTGATAACAAACTTAATTTTAAACTTCATCTAACATTAATGAAAAAGAAAATGATAGCAAGAAGCAAGCACTTTCGTTCATTAACCTATAAGACTGAAGGAATAAATACAAGAACTGCTAGCCATATTTATAAAATGCTGTGCCGACCAATGGTTGAGTATGGCCAAGTAATTTTTAATTCCTGTAGAAGTCCTGCAATCAAAACAATCGAAGTAGCTGAACGTACATGTCCTCGCAAAATTACCAAGATTCGACACCTTGCCAATCCACTCCATAACCCGCCCAATGAATATTTGCTTGAAATAACAAATATAGAACCAATTATCCAGAGATTCCAGAAGCACGGTCTTATTTGAGCTTTGTAGAGCAAGAGCAACTGCTGCGGTGTATACATACTTTTGTTGCGAAATGGCGCATCAAGCTTTTGGGAGGCTGATTTTGCGATGTTAGCTACGTGGTCAACGTGGACCGAGACACCCAGTAGTTCGATTCACGAGGATGAAGGAATGGTCGACCCTGCCATAATGATGACAGGTCTCGCCGTATTGCCCCTTTGGTAAACGTGGTTGCTTGAGTCTTTGCTGCATTGACCTGAACCAAATTTCTGTCGCCCTAAGTTTGAACTTTCTCCAGGGCTTGATTAATTGCTGCAATCTGCTCCTGTCGCTGGTAAAGGTATTTCTGATCTAAATTGGGAGACAAGGGTACTGTCATCTGCAAAACTGTAAACAGGATTATTCGTTTCGGTCAGCAGGTCATTAATATTGTATTGTATTTGTACACGTGAGTGGACCCAAATAGGACCCTCCACTGCGACCCTTGGTCTATTGTGGCTCACATCTCTGGTTTCCACTATGCCAGAGGCTCGATCCTTTTCATGAAATCGAACAGCTTTCTGGGGCAGATAGTTTTCAAATATGCAAGTGTAATTTGAGACATTCCAAAGACTGTGTGTCTGGTTCTTTCCATTGCTGGACAGTGGCATACAACATGCTCCATTGTTTATTCGTCCTCCAAGCACAAGCGGCATTCCGTTTCATCGGAGAGCCCTATCTTGAACAACGACTAGATTCAAGAGCTTTTAAAGCTGCTTGACTGTCCGAGAAAATTTTTATTGACTTGCTTTTCCAGTTTCTATCGATGAGCCACTGTGCAGTCATATTAATGGCCTTAACTTCAGCCTGAAAAATGGTTGCATGTTTGCCTAGGGAACACTTAAGCTCAACGTTACCATTTTTATTCCATGCAGCGGCTCCTGTACCATCCATTGGTCTTGAAGCCGTCAGTGAACCAACTATTCTCTGTAATTCTCAGATATTCCGAGTCTTTTGCACATTCGTTCCTCTCTGGAGGTCATAGGCATGGTAATAGGTAGTTTTGGTAGACATAACATCTGATGGTAGGTCCAGCACACTGTCCTGCCCATTGGCATTTTTCAGCCTGTTGGGCACCATGATGATCGCCTGCGGATTGTTGATCACCGCCTGTGCCAATCTATACGTGGCCCATCTAGCCTCCTTCTCCAGTACTATTTGAAGAGGTGGCAGATTTAGAGGACACTCAAGCGCTGTCGTGGGTGTAGTGCCGACGCGGCACTAATTGCCAGACACGCTTGTCTTTGTAAGGTAGATAATTTGATTCTCGCGGAGCTCTGTAAGCTCTTAAGAGTGCCAAGCTACTGCTCCATATGTTATCATTGGTCTTATGACCGCAATATACAAGTGCATTTGTTTGGGATATATTCCCCATGTTTTGCCACAAATGCGTCTGCAGGTCCATAGTGGCAGTTTCGCTTTTGCGGCAATTTTATCCAGATGCGCATTCCAGTTAAGTGTTTTATCTAAGGTAATTCCCAGATACTTCACTGTATTTGCAAATGGGATAGTTTCCCCTTTGAGTGAAGGTGGTCTTAGGTCTTCCAGCCTTTTCTTCCTTGTGAACGGTACTATCACTGTTTTGTGTGGGTTCACAGATAGTTGCTTCCTTTCACACCTTAGCACCTCTTGCAGATCCTCTGAGATAGTTCTTTGCGAGGTCATTAAAACAGATGAGGAACAGAGTTGATGAAAGTATTGCGATCTGAGGCACGCCCGCGTTAATGGTGAATGTGTCTGAGATGTGTCCATCAACTGCAACTTGCAGAGATCGGTTCTTAAGGACACTGACAAGCCAGCTGCAGAGAGGAGCCGGCAGTCCGAAGGACGGCAGTTTGTTGAAAAATCCCTCATGCCAAAATCTGTCGAATGCCTTCGAAATATCCAACGCAATCGCTCGAGACTCTCCATAGTTCTCAATTCCCTACTCCATATATGAATGACATAGGCCAATATATCTCCTTCTCTCTTTGCGAAAGCCGTATTGATTATCGCTGATTATTCTGTTGTTTCCGAGATACTTGAGTAGTTGGTGATTGACTACATGTTCCATGACTTTGGAGATTATGGGAAGCAAGGCAATTCGGCGACAGTTTGAGGGCATCGTTTTCTTGCATTTTTTGGAACAGGTTGCACTAGAGCGATTTTCCAAGAAGATCGGTATATCCATTTTCGGTAAGACAGAGAAAAAAGTCTGGAAAAAAACAGGCGCAGTTCTTTAACACGATGGCAGGTATTTCGTCCGGTCCTGATGCCTTTTGCGTATCTAGTTCTTTAAGGATTTTACGAATATCACGGTGATGAAACTTGTCTTCTGCCATTGTAGTGTTTATGTTCGATATGGCGGGGAGTTCATATACTACGTCCTTACAAAGTAATATGGTATTTTATTATTAAAAAGTGATGATATTTCATTTATGTCTGATAAGTTCCCTGGGGTTTCTTTCCACATTAAAAAGATGCTTACTTTTATAGTCGCGTGCATGTATTGCATATCTGCTGTTTTTTTTTTGTTTCATTGCCAAACCATTCTTGCTTTAGAAAATACAAGGCTGAAGAAAGGTTGCATTATTGTCGAATCTTGTTTCTTATAATACAGAATGTGAAAACTTTCTGACAAATATTGAAAATAAAATAATAGTTCGTTGAGCTATAATGCTATTTAAGCAAACACTGTAAAGCGCACGTTTATAAATAATTGAACCGTTATTATACAAAATCAATTAAATATTTGAAAATGGAATAGATCTTTGGGTTTTGAAACTTCATAAATCAAGTTCCAAAACTGTTGGATGACGTAATCAATATACTTGGTGATTTTTATACACACACACACAGCGGCAATACGTGCCCGATAAGATTTTGCTAAAATGACAAATCTGTGTTAGGTATTGAAAGTATCGCTCCCTTCCGCTGTTAGGTTTAAGTCAGTAGTCGATTCGCATTTTAAGAATGAAATTAAGGTCGTTTTATTTGATTAACTGGATTTATATAGAAATCATAATTTTACTTCGTATACCCGCGTGGTATTATTTCACCCTGCATTCCTGTATAATCTAACAAAAACTTCTAAATTATTGTCTAATAAGCGATCAGTAATTTCGCAACACTTTTTGAAAATTCTGCTAAACGTGGATAAATCGACTTCTGAAAAATTAATCAGTTTGGATTCCTGAGGAGTGCCCTAGAGCGAACTCCAACAACTCAAGCGGTTAATAAATTGAATTTTAATAAAAAAATATTTGGTTCTATTTTCAGTTCTTGCAGGAAACTGTGGCATAAGAAATGTAGCCTGAAACCTGTTTAGGAGCTATTCCTTAGAACAAAATTCGTAAATTAATTAAGTTTTATTTGTTAAGACAACCAAAAAAAAAACAACTACAATTTATGAAGGAATTACTGAATCAATTGTGAATTTTGGTGTGGGAAGGGTTTTCTAAGGACAGCTGAAAATCCTATATATAAAAAATAGATTCAATGAAGAAATTGGTAATATTATATTCAATCAATCAATCATTCAAAATTTATTCATGCCATTGTCACAAAATGCAACTTACATAAGTCAATATAATTTATACAATTTAGGTATATCGACTTCACAAAGAACAGTCAATCGACCAAAACATTAAAAGTAAAATACTTAAAATTATACCTAGATTTAAGCAACCTAAACACACATTAAAAACAGTAATTTCATGTACACACTACGCATTAAAATCAAA
>JAEQML010069536.1:0-17406 GCA_016904865.1 Pissodes strobi | reverse complement strand
ATTGTACATCCCCATTAATGGCCAAAATATCGAAAATATTACGGCTGCTCAAGAAAGTTTGATCGCCGACTTAAAAACGATTGACATTTATGCAAAAAATCACAACTTAAAATTAAATGCCACGAAATCTAAAATCCTTGTTTTGGGCACAGCTGGTAAACGGAATATTAAAGACAGTGTTCAAGTTCAGCTGAGTAATAATAATAATAATAATAATAATAATCTTTATTAAGCATAAAAGCTTCATATTAAAAACAGAGGGGAAAAATATTTTAAATAACTTACACGATAGAATACCTATTGTGAATGAGGCTAAAAATTTAGGATTAATATTTGATAGCACACTTACCTTTGAAACACACATAAAATTAAAAATAAAAGCTGCATATCTTCGGTTAAGAAATTTGTATAAGTTAAAAAGATACCTTTCAGCTAAACAAAAATACTACCTGTGCGATACTCTGGTGTTGTCGCTGTTTGATTATGGTGATGTTGTGTACAGAGACTCATTATCGTTGGCAACCCAAACACTGATACAAAAAGTTCAAAGCAGTTGCATGAGATTTTCATATAATATTCCCTATTGACATCACATAACGCCATATTTAAACAATGCAAGTATTCTAAATATGAAACACCGTAGAAAACTGCATATGTATAACTTTATTTATAAGATTCTTAAAAAGAACAAACTTAGATATTTAAGTAGTATTTTCTTGCCTATTGATCATCCACATAACACTAGATATAATGAAAATTTTGCTATACCCCTACATAGAACTGCCTCTTTCCAGCAATCATTTTCTTTCGTGGCTGTACAAATGTGGAATGATTTATCACTTGAAGCAAGAAATCTTTCCCCAATAAAATTTTTAAAATTTATTAAAGCTAAACTGCTTCAACAACAACAGCTGTGATAGATATATCTTTATTATTGTTATTTAATTTAAATTGCTTTTTCTTCCTGGACACGTGACTTTGGTCGAAATGCCCGGTCCATTTGCTCTCTAGTTGGTTGGGTTTGTTTTATTTTTCTTTCTCTGCGTTTCCTTCGCCGCTCCTCTGTTGCCACTGCCATTTTCGCATTTTTTTACTTTGGTTTTTACTTTTTTTGTAGGATATTAAGAGTATGTAGGTACTACTGTTATTTTGTAATCGCCAATGTTTAATGTAGCGATTATCTACATGACAATATTTTTTAGGTTACTGGGCAGTCTCACATGATGAGTTCCTACTGGACTCTGATGAAATCGGTTTCGTAATCGGGAGACTGTCCATTTTGTCAGAATGTCTGTTAGCTGTAACTCCATAAGTGTATATTGTATTCATTTTGACAAATAAATGTTATTTGATTTGATTTGATATAGTGATTATAAGTACTCCACAGCACATCACAACATTTCGGTATATTTTTTTTACTGAACAGAAACAAGCTTTTCGTATGGTATAATAATTACTTACAAAGTTTGCACGATACAACGCACAGTGTTGTTTAACTACCAAAAAGTTGAAAAAACAAGGTTTTATAGAAAAAACTGTATCTCTTAATATATAGCAGATATCAAAAATTTGACAGACTACTTTCTTTGCTATGAACCAGTGATTCAATTGATGTGCAGTGACAAAATAAATAAGAAATATTATGAAAGTGACATACTATTGAAATTGGAGCAAAAATCATCGCCTTCTTTGACACCCTGTATATAAAAAATTTTGAAAGTTAAAAAAAATCCAACATTGGAAATTTTCTCTTAAGGGACAAATCTATTAACCATTAAAAACCGGAGATCGATATCATGTCTGGTTAAGAACATATCTAGTTTTAAATTTAGGCGAGATTTTTGTTGCTCGAAAGCAAATGGCCAGCAGTTTAGTTTACACCCTTTACATGTATGTAGTATGAATGAGCCATAACTAATCTACGAGTATATTTATTTAACCCCAGGTAAACAGAAAATTGTGCATTTAAAGCAGCATATTTCAGTTACTCCTTAGTCTGAACCTTGTTTGTCGATTTAACAGATTCCGTTGTATGCAACATTCTCTAGAAAGCAAAATGTCATTCCGTCAAACAAATCGTTCTTAATAGTTTTCAATTTAATATACGCTTTCTCAGTGTTGTGTAAACAACAATGTGTCAAAGAAAGAAAGAACATGCTTTCACCCTCTCAAATGAATCTGACGCGTATTATCCCGCTAATTTCCGACTTTCAGTTTGCCGCGCTCGAAGGAAGAATTAGATTTCAGTGCAGTGCAGTAAAAACTCTCAGTCGAACAGCAGCTAAAGTGTTCGTTGATGTTTTGCGCCAAAAGGTCAAAACCTTTTAGGCCATTTTCTAGTTTTGTTTGCACGGATATTAGAGAATATTTGTTGTATTTCTGTTATCTTTATCCAAGCTTGGACAAAGACCTCTTTTGAGCGTTTTAACGCAATTCCTCGAAGCCAGAAACGACTTAGCCTCTCGTCCCCCCTGTGACTGTACAATTCAAATCAAGGATTTGAAGTCAGATCCCTCTCTTATTAGAGCATTGGAGATCAAGGTATTCTGTGAGAAAGAAAGTTGCCCGTTTTAAATCATAAATGTTATTATATTTGAATTAAGGAGACAAGCATTTTGGAATTTAAACAATCAAGACTTTCTTAGTAGATATTTATAATTATTAAGCAACCGTTTGTATATTTACTTTGTATGTGTGAGTGAATGAATGCGTGAAAGTAGTTAAAAAATATTGTATATATATTTATCATATTTAATGCAATTTACACCTGCATTATTAAAGTACATAATATCGACAATACTGGTTTTCAATTCACAACCTCTGTTTAAAACCCCCTCCACCATATTTTAATACGGTCCACTAATTTGATTGTAGTTAATTATACAGTTAATTTGTGATAATAATAAATTAAAAATTAATTTGTTTGTACCGGCGAATTGTATTATAGTATTTGTTATATTACAATCAAGAAAGGCATATAATACAAAAATATATTAAACCTAGAAATATTTCAAAATTAAGTGCTACAATAAAATTGTGGCTAATTTAAGGATAAGTTTAAGTCCTTTAGGATAGTTGTTATAAATAATGTAATGCGCCGTGGAAGAATTTCTGAATTTTAAATTGTGAAGGTCTTTTGATTACTTTTTTTAACTGTGATAGGTTCTTTAATGTATTGTTTTTATCCGACGGTCTGTGTGTTCTTCATTTGCGTGCTCAAAGCAAGGCCTAAAGAAGACGAAATATTTGATTATTAATCAACATGATAAGCTTAGAAAAGAATCTAGAAAGAAAGACGCCATAATTGAGAAGTGGGAACTGAAATGTAGCAGCAGGTCGGCGAACTTGAAGAAGTGATATGTACGCTCTCCAAGAAAAATATGGACAAGGACTCGCACATCAAAAGATTAAAACGTGGGACCCAATTTTGAAGATTAATATAAAGGAGCAAAGTGAACAAATATCTCAATTGAAGAAGGAGATTATCGACTTATTGAATAGAAAGAAAATCCTTTCTGCGAATATTGAAAAGTTGGAAGCTAAGACTAACACACTGACAAAAGATTTGGTAGACTTAAACACTTTAAAAAACAGCATGTTAATAAGCATCGAAACACTCACTAAAGAAAATGAATGTTATCTCAACGAATTAAAGATGGCAAATCTAGAGCTTTTGAGAGTGAGAGATGGATCGTGTAGCGATGGTGTAGAGAAGCTGGGCAGTGTTTGCAATATACCACAGAAGAGTTCACCTTCTGAATCCAGAGAAACCTTGGTGGCGCCTGAAAACATTTTTGTTAATGCCTCGTATGAGGATCGGCGAACGCCTGCTAATATACAAAGCACATTCATACCTAGACATAAATGCCCCCAGTTAGGGACCGAGGAGTTCAAAGTGACTGCCTATACAAACTAGCTTTGCTTTCGGGAAACCCTAACTTAATTGTTATTAGTCCTCCATTCGCTCGTGATAGACAGATTCTTAAGACTTATTTACGAAGTAAATTTAACCATCGACAAAAGCGTTAATAGCAGTAACAATAAGTCACTGTTTCTCAATTTGGACAATTTCACATAGCTAAATGACAAGACTTGGTATGCAGAGCCTACTCACCAAGCTAAGCTTAAAATAGTTCGTTCGTCACGAAAGAGATCTTAAAGGTTTCAAGGCAAGTTGACCCACCATCAAGTCAAAATCTTGAAAGGATACACGATCAGCAAGCAATGTCAGAACCTGAACCAAATTTTTGTCATCCTTGGAATCTCCCGAGGTCTCCGTAAACCTTATTATGGCATATTTTCAGAATGTCGCAGGGCTCCGCCCTAAGGTAGATGAATTTCTTAGATATGTTCGTTCATGCAACTACGAAATAGTAACTTTATGTGAGACCTGGCTGAATGATGAGATTCATACCTCAGGAATATATGACGATAGATATACAGTGTTCAGGCGCGATAGAAATTATGCTGAATTGAACTGCCAACGAGGTGGTGGTGTTCTGGTAGCGATTCTAAGACCATATCCAGTTTCCTTAATTGCGACTACGACTGATGCCCTATATGAGTACGTCTATTTTCCACCGATTTCTAACCAACAATGCTATATATTATTTTGTAAAACCTGTGAATTGTTGAGGAATAGGTATGACAACTCGAAATTCATAATACTCGGCGATTTCAATCTACCTTCTATTGAATGAGAGTGGGAAGATGATACCCTAGTTCCAGTAAGACTCACTTCATTATCTGCGGAAACCTTGCTTGATTCAATGAACTTTCTGGAATTCGAGCAGGATAACGCGGTCCGCAACAGCATGAACAGAATCCTCGATTTTATATTCAGAGTCATGTCGTTTCTCAGTTTCATCCAGTCATCTTTGACCCATATTGATAACTACCATCCTGCACTCGAGATGGCTCACGATATTCATTATGTTGCACCCCTCAAAAACAAACAGTAACAGTTTACCAGTTCTTCCAAGCAGATTACTATGAATTAAATAAATATCTTGGTCAGGTCGATTGGTCCTTTTTGTCAACGGAACTTGACATTATTCAGATAGTTCAAGTTTTCTATGATAAATTATGTACCCCAAAAAACTATAAAAGATCACCGGTATCCAAGATAGTTTGACAGACCTTTACGAAAATTAATAGGACAAAAGAATAAACTATACAGGGAATTTAAAAGGTCTGGCCCGGATGCATATCTACACATCCTCAGAAAACTGTGAGCCTTTGTGAACAATAATTACTTTACAAAAGCTCACTTATTTCGGCACCTACGTAACTGGCTATCATAGGCACCAGGGTGCTGAAATCGGTTAGGTTTTGTAATCGTTTGGAGCGCTACAAAAGCTCACTGATTTGGGCATCTGGAATAAGCTATTATATAATATTTCGCTTTTCGCATGGCCCTCCGCTCGCTACGGGGGCTCAAAAAAAGCAAACTAACCAGGTGCTAACCCAAGACATACCCAAAATCAAGAAAAAACTGTTTAGAAACTTAACCTAAAAAAAAAGCAACGGGGTTTGAACCTGGACCGTCCAGGTGGGACCCAGCCATCTAAACCTCTAGACCACGAGGGCCCTTGCCGCAAATTGATTGCACCGTGAAGACATGGCGCGATTAGGTGCCCAAATCAGTGAGCTTTTGTAGCGCTACAAACGCTTACAAACCCTAACCGATTTCAGCACCCTGGAGCCGTCGTATTGCGAGGATGTGTAAATATGCGGCCCGGATGTGGACTATCAGACTTATTCAGATGTTCGTCGTGAGGTTAAGCACAGAACTGACATCTACTATATGTTATATGACTCACGAACGGAACACTTGATTCCGGAAGGTGTTAAGCATATTTGGAGCTTTGTGAATAATCTTAAGAAGTATTCTAATCTACCCAGTGTTGTGAGATATCAAAGCCAAGAATTAACAGATCCCATTCATATAGTTAATGCATTTGCTAGTCACTTTCAATCTAGCTACTCTATTCACGACCTTTTAAATCTGGGCTGCTTAAATCCAGTTGAATTTTGTAGCTTAATATCTTCTCACGGTTTTACTGCAGAAGAAATATCTGACAAATTACGCAATTTTGATACAACAAAAAAGAGTGGCCCTAATGGAATTCACCCAGTTTTATTAAAGAACTGCAATTTATCCTTGGCGGTACCATTGTTTACATTATGCCAGAGATCTTTTAGTAGCGGAGTTTTCCCAGATGTCTGGAAATATTCAAATTTAATTCCAATATTTAAAACTGGTGGTAAAAGTGAGATTGAAAATTATCGTGGAATCTCTCTGCTCTCTATAATACCCACAGTATTTGAAGCAATCATCGGTGATGAATTTTTTAATACATATAAACAATACATAGTAGCTGAACAACATGGTTTTTATAGAGGCCGTTCAACATCAACTAACTTGGCTGTATATCACACTTTTCTGGTCTCCTCAGTGGAAGCCGGAAACCAGGTTGATGTTGTGTATACCGACTTGTCAAAGGCATTTGATAGTGTTTGTCATCAACTGCTCTTAAGCAAGTTTTCTGATATTGATGTCCGCGGCATGTATCTGGAATGGATAAAATCATTCTTAACTCTACGAACCCAACGTGTTACTGTATGTGGGGCAGTTTCCAACGAAGTGTTGGTAGCATCGGGTGTTCCTCAAGGTTCGCATATTGGTCCGATCTTGTTTGTACTTTTATAAAGGATGTTGTGCGTTGCTTTCAGAATTCCTACTGCCTTCTATATGCATAAAATCGTATTCTGTTGTCGTGCCTGGTAAGAAACATTTACAATTGGACCTCGATAATTTCGTGCGCTGGTGTAATAATAATTATCTAAAGATTAATATAAGCAAATGTACGGTTTTGCGATTTTTTAAGTGTAAGTAACCACAGAATGAGCTTAGAACGTGGATCACATTTTAACGACCTTTATGTCATTTTTGATACTAATCTATCATTTATTTTACACATAGATAACATCATTCTTAAAGGCTTTCGGTTATTGGGTTTTATAAAGCGAAACACAAGGCATATTTATGACACCAAGGCTCTGATAGCCCTCTACAACTGTTTGGTCCGCAGTATTTTGGAGTTCTGTTCTGTAATATGGAACCCTCATTACCAATGTCATATTAAAAGACTGGAAAGGGTACAAAACAAATTCGCAAAATACCTGCTCTTTAAATTTAATTTTCCATACCACGAACTTTCCTATGAAACTATGTTGCGCGTAAAACCCTTTTAAATGTGTTAGCAAGATATAATGAATAAGATGATACCTACCCTTAAGGGTGCGGCCAGCGCAACATGTGTGCTCCGACTTGCTCGTCGGGGTGGGAGTGGGTCAATTACTTACTCTTGACCAGGGCGCCATCAGTTTGAAATATCCAAATCCGCAGACCCAAACAGGAAGATCCTAGGTCTTAAGAATCCATAAAGGCGATCCAAATCGACGATTATCCGCTACGCAAGGGCGACTACTAACTACACTTGTTTGGTTGAGGTATTCCAGAGCAAATAAAAGACGGTCACGTTCGGGCAGGTTTAAATTTATTGGCATTCGTTAGGTTAGACGATAACGTGTTGTCATATTTCTTTCAATAAACAAAATGATATAAATATATAACAAAAGGTAAAAGATCTTAATTTGAAAGCAATTAATAACCTATATGCTCATAAATATATCGACAGTAATTTAAATTAAAATTGCGTTATAATAGAAGTGAATTAGATAAAGAATGATCGAACAATTATTAGACACTCTTTAGCTATAACGGAAGTAACAATTTAACACCAAATGACCACGAAAGATCAAACCAAATGCAACAAATTAATCAATGATCACAATATACCTGAAGCATCTATAGTCTCATCATACTAGTAGTTAAAGTTATACGTCTAATAGTAGCTACTAAACTTTGTGCGCGTTTGCCATGGTGGACGACTCGCAGTTGTACATAAATAAACCTTATGTAAAATTATTATAACTGGACAGTCAATAAATCAGAATGACAATGTTGATCATTTAACACAATATACTTAAATCAAATTGTAAAATTTAAGAAATGTAATATATAAAAAAAACTATGAGCATTAATATAGATCCACACTAGTAGATTCAGCAATTAATTTGATTCGCATAGGTAAGCTGTGCTTACACCGAAACAGTACCGAATATAGTTATATCAGTACCACGCAGAAAACTAAAACACGCGATATGATACAACGCTGGAAAAACTCTAAAAGACGCAATCCAATATATGCTGAAAAATTTCAATAACACGCTGAAAATACACGCGTGAAAATATCGGTAACACGCCACTAACATTATGCCGAAAAAATCACAAATATAACCTAAACTTATCTTTACTGGTCCTCGCCGATATCACCTACGGTCTGCTGCACTTGGACTACTGCTATGCACTTTGGGACCATAAACACTCAGTGGTATTTGAGGTAATCCCCATACCTCTATGGCTGCAGTTGGTACCAATGAAACACAACCAACTGTATTGACTGGCAACTACTTGGTTAGCTACTCAAATTCTCTCCCAGCAAAGCTCGCTCCAAACAAAAATAGCTTCAAATAACATTAACTTGTTCCACATACAATTAACTCCAGGCCAAAATAGCTCCAGCCAAAAATAATAGCTCCCATAAAACTGGCTCCCGATAAAAATGGCTCCCAGGAAAAAAAAACCCTGAAAAAGAACAAGCGCTAAGTATGCATTCTCTTACTGCAATTCCAGGCAGCTCCTCTTTCAGAACACTCTCCACTCAAAGCGTATTTTAAAATAATGATGAGAGTATTTAAATATCATAATGAGTCGTCTTGCCGAAATGCGAAGGTCATAATAAAGCCAATATCATAGCAACCCTACAGGTGATAGACATAAAATACTTAGAAAACTGACCAATAATATAACCACTGTTTGCTCTGTTAAGAGTTTAGATCCCCAGGCAAGAACAAAGCTTGTCCATTTATGTCATTAACATTTAAACTAAATTTACTAAGCTTATGTACGACTTTACAAATTCTTATAAGCAAAATTCAAAGTAGAAGATACATTTATCAAAGATTATATACAACTCTATACAACATTATACCCTATTATACAATACGGGTGCCCCTTAAGACAAATAATCAGCTAGGAGTGCTCGACTGCCATATCATATCGAAGACGGTATCGGAAACTATAATTCAATACGCTTGATTTCCCCAGAATATTACTTCTTGTAAACATAATGAGTATAAATAGATCATGCTATGCCTGTTCCAGGCCTAAGTTATCTTTTGTTTGACGATATTGCATGATTTACGTGCAAGAATTAGTAAATTTTTAAAAGTAACACTCTAGCAGTATTGTGCAGTATTTCAATCCCTTCTGAGACCCGTTAGAAAACTATAATATACTAACTTATACTCTGATAAATAAATCCCACCTGTACAGGAAATAAATGAGTATGTACAAAATGTAAGCTATGTAAATTTATTTACTTAACTACGTAGGGTTTTTCGATGGTAATAACGAATTGGGAAGCAAACGCTCTCTTCTACAGGCATTCCTCGAGGAAGGAAACGGCGTACTTTGTTCCAGAATCCACTGCATGTGGCAAGTTACTATCCAAAAATCTTGACTCTTAGGCAAAAATCCATCCAATCCAGTCAAGAAATTCCCTACAGCAACCTACAACTATGCCACTTTTTATCGCCCGAAATAAGTATAATCCCCTTCAGGGTGAATTAAAAATTCTTAAACTTTTTATCAGACATACGCACTACCTTCTAAGAAGGTTTGCCGAAGAAAGAGGACGAAATCAAGCCAAAAACTACTAATTAGATCGTGAAATTCAATGTTAAAAAGCTAGAAAAAACTCGAACCACACACACACACTGTCCTGTAATCCTACGCAAAATACTCCAGCCGGTTGTCACCGGCTTTTCTTGCTGAAACATTTGCGCCCAAATTCGAGCGACGTTGTGAAGTTAGGGAACAGACGCATTTAATAACATATCCTGACTGCGCATTTTTAAAGCGAAAGCGAAAAACAGTCGTTTAATATCAAAACAAGGGCAGCATATCGATTAATTATGTATTTTCCTGTTGGCTTGAATCGCAACCACGTCAACATCACAGGGCAACCGCTTTGCCAATTAAACATCTGGCAACGTTCCAAGAATAACCCTTTTCATTAAACGTTCCGAAGTGCATTATATTACATTCGTCCGTAGGCAACCAATAATTCTTTTAAGGTATATTACCGCCGAAAAAGGAAATTTTCGCAAGCTAAGTGATTTAATTGAAGTGCACTGCTATATACTTAAATGTTTTCTTGATAGCGATGTAGAATACGATACGATCTGGTGACTGAAATTACGTATATAACTAGCTTGTTTCAGTTTATTCCTCTAACAGCTCGATAAAGGCACTGGTCGTTCGACAATCATGCCAGATTAGCGGTGGCTTAACTGACTTTATTTCAGTTCTATCTGTTACATGGTTCTCATGCTAAACTGACATGTAACAGTTTGGCTGCTATTGTGTTGCCTGCAAACTTTAGAATTCCGCAGGAAAAAGGCTCTTTTAATATTTCTCCTCAAGATAGTCAATGGTGCAATTGATTGCGAATGTATATTAAACAAAATTTCTTTACATGCGCCACTAAGGCGGACCAGACAGCATCAACTTTTTTTTTTGAAGAAATGCATCGGACAAATTATGGTTGTAATGCGTTTGTCAATAGGCTAGTGAGTAATTACAATAGATGTTTTTCGCATTATGATATTTTTTTGATTAGTCTGTCTGCATTAAAGAGACAACTAATGTTTTAAGAATGTGTTCAAATAGCTTTTATCGATTTATGATTTGTGTTTTAATGTACCATTTAGAATTGTATGATTCTGTAGTATACTGTGTGTATAAAAAAAAGTAAATACATTTTAAGCACCTATTTGCATATTTTTAGTGAAGTTTTAATAAGTTGATTAATAACGTGTGCCATTTTATTCTATAGTGAATAAAATGATATTCAATTTGGTTTAAATATTATTATTCCTTGTATGTTTCAGAAACAAAATGGAGGGACACTTAGCGTCTGAAAAAATAGCAGTTACAAGATCTAGATATAAATTTATGTATAAATGTACAGCATAGAATGTCTTTTGATCCATAATGAGGTATCTGGAAAACTTTCGCTTATATAATAAGGAAATGCCCTGCGAAATACACATAAAGAAGCCACTTGTTTATTATTTATTAGTTTTACCTAATAGTTTCCAGCTATCTCATACATATTCCGGTCATCTAAACTTGATACTGTACAAAGGTGGAGTGTAATTATGGTTCAATCAAATTTAGCTGACCGCAAACAGGGCTGGGCATTGAAGATTACAAATTCAACTGAAGAAGACATTATTAATCGTTACAAATATTCAATACACTTCGAAAAACTTCAAAATTTCTAGTGATGTTTTTACATATACTGATTTGTAATAGGACACGACCATATATATGTGTAACCCTGCATTTTTGAACATATTAGGTTGAAGTATTATAACGCTGTGGCAGTTATAAGTGTGGAGGTTGGGCTAGTCATCTGCAATGTCTCCCTTGATTAGGGCCTTTATATCCATCTCTTGATATCTTTGTCGAGAAAGATGGAAATTGTGCCCACCTCCAAGGTGTTCATGAGATAGATATATTGGCTTAAATAGTTAGGTGAAAGCCGTCGTTTGACCTTGCCACTTCGACTGACATCTGACGCAAATCGTACACTCTCCGCCGCTTTCAAGAAGAAGTGCGAAGGTGTGGGATCAGGAAATTTTAAACAGTTAGCTCAAAGACGTCATTTGATCTTTCCACTTCTGCTGATTTTCAAAACAAACGCCTTGAACTTCCAAGGATCGTGCAAGTTCAGGAATTCCTCTCGCTTATTTTGAAAAGCATCCATGGCTTGCGAACATCTGACGCAAATCGTACACTCTCCAGTTTAGATAGCCTCTCTTGAAGAGTCCGGAAGTAAGATCTCGGTGACTAATCCAATATTCGAACTGAACTGTACCTAATTTATTCGGAGGCATGTGAGAGTTGAAATGTTATTTCCGTGTCACTTTCATCTCGGTTTTGTTCAAGTATGTTCACAATCGACGGTGATTTCTAACATCTGATGCACCTCCATTATCTAATTTTTATTTTTTAGTAAAAAACTTATAAGAGCCAAACATTTATTTTATCAGGGTGTTTGGTATGCCCTTCCCATCCGTCTTTAATTCAGTCTTGAATTACAAAAATATATGTAGTTTAAAAATAAAGCAATTAGTCTTTTATTGGCAATGTATTGATGCTTACTTTCTAACGTAATCGTGCCCAGCTCTGATCACAAAAATGGTCTTAATTTAATTTATTTAAAGAGCTAAATAGAAAACTACCTTATTTTTAAGTGATTACGGGTGGGTTTGAAAGCTATTACACCTGATAGCTTAATTTTTTCAACAGGTCTTTTCGTTAAAAGTTATTTATTTCTATTTGTGGAGTGTACACCAAATATACCGCGTAAGGCTTAGGGTTGTAATTTTGTTTATATATATTTTTATAAGAGGTTGAAAAAATTAGGTGTGTTGTTAATGCGAGAGGAACTAGAATAATTATCTGCCCAATTGGGTGGCAAATATTACAACAATTTTTTTAACTCAAACATATTCGAAAGCTTATTTTTATTTCATGTTGTTTAATTTCCATGTTCCTTCAAAGTATTTCTTGTGGTAATATTTTTAGATATGCTAATCTGAAGATCGTTCGCTCTTGGGCAATCTTTAATGGGTTTTCAACGTTGGTGGATCATCTTTACACAAGTATTGCTTATTTTAACATTTTTCTCCATCAATTGTCAAACGAAAGGCCATAGCTTAATTTTTTGTTGTAAAACACTTCGGTCAAGGCCAGAGTAGTGGGCGATCAACACATTAAAAAGCAGTAGTAGATACATAGTCAAAAATAAATATTATGAAGGTATTTAAATTTAAAAAATGTATATATTAATATCGTTTAAATATCTAATGCAACAAAAAATGTGGGTCATAGAAAAGCATAAAAGATTACAGGCTTGATTTCATTATGTGGTAGAATTAAAGAAGTGCAATTTTATAGTTCAATTACTTACTGGCAGGGTCAAGTTACTGTTTGGGTTTTGACTTGTTATGATTTATGCGAGTTGATTTTCGGCCAAAATATCAAAACTCTTATAAAATTCAAATAACCCCCTTTTCAGCTACTTCTCAAAAATGTGGGCAAAGGTATTTGGACAGAACTTTCCAATATTTTTTCTACAACTAAGTACATTTATGTATGGGGATAACAACCGACTATTTATGATGAACAAGTTTAATGAGTTTTGTGAAAATTTCATCCATTCCCCGAGCAGTATAGTATTTTAGAGACGCTATTTGCTTTATTATTTATTGCTTAATTACCAGACTTAAGAGCATAGAAGCCATTCTTTGAAGTTTTTATTTTATATGCCGTTTTTATGTCAATATTTGTATAACAGTTATTGCCACAATATTACTAGTCTTCTTCTTATCACGCCCTCTCCTCAGGAATGTTGGCGATCCATATGGCTAACATTGTCCTGGATGCAGCAGCTCTAAATATCTCAGTCGAAATGCACCAAAACCATTTTCTTAGGTCCTTATACCAGGAGTTCTGACGCCTTCCAACAGATCTTCCATGAATATTTCCTTCAATTACCAGCCTCAGTAATTCGTATTTTTCGCCTCTCATGATATGGCCTATGTATCTTGTTTTTCTCTCTTTAATGATGGTTAATAACTCTTTTGACTTTTTCATTCGTCTTAATACCCCTTCGTCTGTAACTCGGTGAGTCCATGAGATACGAAGCAAGCTGGCGATATACATACGTCTCAAAAGCCTCGATCCTTCTCTCAGTTATCGGATCGAAAGTCCAGCCTTCACAACTGTACAGTAATATACTGAAGATATAGCACCTGACCATGCGCATTCTGAGCTCCAAGCTGAAATCAAGGCTGGTGAAAAACTGCTTCATTCTGGTGAAAATTTTCCTGGCTTGCTCAATTCTAGAACGTATCTCCGGCTTTGGGTCGCACAGCGAGTTGATTATGGTGCCAAGATATTTGAAGGATGATACCTGTTCGATATTTCTGCCATTTATCAAAAGCGTTTCGGTGATATGTGCCTTGGAGAAAACGATCAATTTGGTAATGTTCATGTGTAGTCCGAATCGTTGACTGGTCCAACATTTGTTGCAAGTCTGATTTATTATCGGCTAGAACCACGGTGTCGTCTGCGTATCTTATATTAGTGATGCGCACTCCATTCACTTTAATACCTCCCATATCGTCCAAATGGCTTCCGAGTAAATGTTAAACAGGAGCGGAGACAAAATGCACCCCTGCCGTACTCCCCTCCTTATTGACAAGGCATCCGAAGTCTACTCTCACCTGCGCAGTTTGGTTCCAGTAGAGCTGTGCTATGATTGTAATGTCTCTTGTCAATCCCGGTTGCTGATAGTATCTCTAGCATCTTCTGATGCCTGACAGCCTGACGCAATCAATTGCTTTACGATAGTCAGTGAAACAAGCGTATACATCTATGTTCATGTCCTACATCTCTGTGTTAACACGTTCAGGGAAAAGAGAGCTTCTCGAGTGCCGAGTCCACTCTGAAATCCGAATTGAGTGTCACTTATTTGTTCTTCGAATTTCTTATAAATCCGTGTATGGATTATTCTTAGGAATACTTTGAGGACGTGGGACATCAGACTAATCGTGCGGTAGTCTTCACACTGAGAGGAGTTTGGTTTTTTTTGGAATCGCCACGAAGGTAGACTTGAGCCATTCGGAAGGGATTTTTCCTGCAATGTAGATGGTGTTGAATAGATCAATAATTATAAGCTGTGTCAATTCAAAATGCTGATTTGTTGCATTTTCAAACTGAGAGAAGAACTTTACATAATGTTATACAAGACCTCAAAGGTAATATACGAGTCTTCTGTAGAATCAGACCACCCCTCTCCTCGGAATTTGACAAATTGGAATGCTGCATTAATTTTATAGACGAGAACGGGATGGAAATACGCAAAAGTCGAGAGAGTGTCAACCAAATCACTGGAAAATCTCAAGAGTGCAAGTCTGAGTTTACGTTCGATAAAATGTTTTCTCCAGAGAGTACGCAGGAAGAGATCTTTGAAGATTTGGCGCAACTAGTGCAATCCGCCCTTGATGGATATGATGTTTGTGTCTTCGCATATGGGCAAACAGGTTCAGGTAAAACATACACGATGCAAGGGAGAGAAGGTCCAGAACAGGGAATGATTCCCAGAACCATAGACCTTATTTTTAAAGCTATCGCCAAATTGAAGCGGTCTGGTTACGACTATTCTATACAAGCAAGCTTCCTAGAAATCTACAATGAAAATGTACGAGATTTACTAAGTCCGAATACTAACCAAAAACTGGAGATCTGTTACAATGAGGGCAAAGGTACTACTGTAATGAATCTCACAAAAGTATCAATCAAATTTGCTGCAGAACTGGAAAGTTTTGCGAGATTAGCACAAAACAATCGTGCCACAGCAGCTACTAATTTTAACGAACACAGCAGCAGATCTCTTGCTGGTACTCATGAGAATAAAAACATAGTATACAAGGGTTCCATAAACCTGGTAGATCTGGCTGGATCTGAGAACGCTAAACAGTCAGTGATTGGGATGACAGGCTAAACGAAACCAAATATATCAACAAAAGTTTAGCGACGCTATGAGACGTCATATGTGCTCTACATAATAAGCCTTTGCCTTCTTGGTTTGGTTTGCATGTACTTTATCTGATCCTGTAGCTTTTCTGTTTTTCTGAATTCTTATTGCGTGGATGACTTCGCTTTTTGTAAGAGTAGGTGCCCTCTCTCTGTCATCCACCTCCGTGGGAAAGTCCGACCGCATCATCGAACAGTTCCTCTACATAGTTCTTCCATCTTTTTAATTTTTCTTCGATTCCAGTTATGATCTCATTATTGGCATCTCTGAGGATTCCCACCTGATTTTTCCTCTACACTCCTGTCATCTCTTTTACCTTCTTGTGCACATTGAAGGAATCATGTTTTTGCTGCATTTTTTCTCGGCATTTCTCGGACAGATACAACTCCCTTGGTTCTCTACACTTCCTCCTCACGGTCCTGTTTATCTCCTTATACTTTCGCGGTACTCCCTTGCACTTCCTTCTCTCCGTCATGAGTTCCAGAATTTCCTCTGTCATCCATTCCTTTCTCTTTTTGTTTTCCTTAAACCCAATGTCCTGTTCCTGACCCTTCACTATGATATTATTTATTTCATCCCACGTATCTTCTGTGTCTAGTTGTTCTGGTGTGGCAAGTCCCTCTCAAATTTTAGGCCTATTCTTGTTTGGAATTATTTAAAGTGTTGTGTTTTAACTTTGTGAAGCGTTTCATTCTGAAGTCCATAACAACCGGGTTGTGATCGCTACTGACGTCTGTTCCGTGGTAGGTTTTTACTGATTTAACGTACTTTTTGATTTCGAGGCCAGTCATTATGTAATCTATCTGATTCCGTATTATTCTTTCCTGGTTGTCTGCAGGTGATATCCTGGTATATAAGCGTCTGTGATGTTACTTAAAGGAAGTATTGGAGATGAAAAGATTATAATCATCACAAAACTGCACAAGCCGATCACCTCTAGAGTTTCTCTCACTGAGACCGTAAGCTCCGATAGCCCCGCCATCTGCATCATATCCAACTTTAGCATTTAGATCTCCCATGATTATCGTAATTTCACCCCTTTTAGTGAGTTTCATCACCTCATCCACCTTGCTATAAAATTCTTCAATGTCTGCATCTGTCTTGTCATTGGTTGACTCGTATAATTGTATGACGTTCATAATACGATGAGATATCTGAAGTTTCATCAGTATGACCCGATCATTGAGAGGTACATAATCCACAACGGCCCCCTCTATCTCGTCCCTGATGAGTATAGCCGTTCCGTATCTATGAGCATTATCGGATCCTCCGGAGTAGTAGATATATCCGTTGTTGGTTTTTATTTTACCCGATCCGGGCCATCTAACTTCGCTAAGACCTAAGATATCGATGTTGATCCTGTTTATTTCTTTCTCCACATTCCCATGTTTCCCTGCCATAAAGAGATTGCGCATATTACTAGTAAACCACAGTAAATTTTATATTCTGTTTCTTATTAGGGTAAAACCTTTTAATAGCGACCATTCTAGGGATGACCCACTGTGGGTCATAATCTTCAACACAGTAGTTGATATCAATTCTTCAATCTGGGTTGTCACACCGCTATCAATTAACGCAAATTGTTTCAAATCCACAAACGTAT